>OZ025221.1:625000-634781 GCA_964019055.1 Anthopleura xanthogrammica | reverse complement strand
CTCTGTCTCTCTCTCTCTCTCTCTCTCTCTCTCTCTCTCTCTCTCTCTCTCTCTCTGTCTCTCTCTCTCTCTCTCTCTGTCTCTCTCTGTCTCTCTCTCTCTCTCTCTCTCTCTCTCTCTCTCTCTCTCTCTCTCTCTCTCTCTCTCTCTCTCTCTCTCTCTCTGCAACGTTCAGACATCTGATTCAATCAGTTAATATTGACCTTTCAAATTTGAGAGAATGGCTTTTAGCTAACAAGTTAAGCCTTAACGTTACAAAAACAGAACAAATGTTTATTGGCTCGCACTCTAATTTAAGTAAAATAACTTCTTCCCCCCTTATATTTATTGACGATGTTCCGATGAAAAGGGTAAAAGAAGCTAAAACTCTGGGTATTAAGATTGACGAACGCTTATCATGGGCAGAGCATATAGAGTATATATCCAATAAGATATCATCGGCTATTGGGGGTTTAAGACAAGTAAGACCTTTCATTCCCCAAAAAACAGCATTGACAATATACACGTCTTTAATCCAACCATTGTTTGATTATTGCGATGTTGTATGGGGGAATTTGTCTTTAACCTTAGCTGAAAGGCTTCAAAAACTACATAATCGTGCTGCTCGCACGATAACGTGCAGTAGCTATGAAATTAGGTCAGTTGAAGTTCGTAGTAAATTGAACTGGCCTACATTAAATGAGAGACGAAAATATCATACTGCCATTGCCATGTACAAAATATTACATGGTACAGCCCCTTTGTATTTGAAAGATTTATTTAAATCGTTTGAAGGGACTGTATCATATAAACTACGAGGAAAAGAACACAACCTTCTTTTGCCTTTACCTAAAACAGATTCCTGTAAAAAGAGTTTCCTGTATTTAGGGGCAAAAGTTTGGAATGATCTTCCTTTTGAAGTTAAAAATAATAAAACATTAGCAAGCTTCAAAAAAGCCCTTCTCAACCAAGAGTCTTGATTGTTAATGTTTTATAAATTGAAATTTGTTAAATATCTCTATTTTCTAGATACATATGTATATATTTCCTGTAAATATTTTCATATAATTTTATTTGTAATTTTATAACTCTGTATAACTCAGCTTCCATGAAAAGCAATTGTTTTATAATTGATGAAATTCTGAGTATAATAAAGTTCATTCATTCATTCATTCTGTCTGTCTGTCTGTCTGTCTGTCTGTCTGTCTGTCTGTCTGTCTGTCTGTCTGTCTGTCTGTCTGTCTGTCTGTCTGTCTGTCTGTCTGTCTGTCTGTCTGTCTGTCTGTCTGTCTGTCTGTCTGTCTGTCTGTCTGTCTGTCTGTCTGTCTGTCTGTCTGTCTGTCTGTCTGTCTGTCTGTCTGTCTGTCTGTCTGTCTGTCTGTCTGTCTGTCTGTCTGTCTGTCTGTCTGTCTGTCTGTCTGTCTGTCTGTCTGTCTGTCTGTCTGTCTGTCTGTCTGTCTGTCTGTCTGTCTGTCTGTCTGTCTGTCTGTCTGTCTGTCTGTCTGTCTGTCTGTCTGTCTGTCTGTCTGTCTGTCTGTCTGTCTGTCTGTCTGTCTGTCTGTCTGTCTGTCTGTCTGTCTGTCTGTCTGTCTGTCTCTCTCTCTCTCTCTCTCTCTCTCTCTCTCTCTCTCTCTCTCTCTCTCTCTCTCTCTCTCTCTCTCTCTCTCTCAGTTATGAAATGGTGTTTCTTTCTACTTTCATTAGTCAAGTGATGAGAGTGCAGAACAAACGACCTCCAGACATGTCGACGTAGAGGGTCTTGTAGAACAAACCGAGAATTGGAATATTACTGAGCCGACTCCCTACCATTGGTTTGAACAGCATCCTTGGGAAGATTACCAAATTAGGGATTACCTTAATGAGGACTTTGATAACCTGATAAGCTGTTCAAAGAAATATCCAGTTGACGAAAAATGGAAACGGGACGATACGATAGATCTCGAAAAAATCAGTCATGACTTGCGCGGTTTTATAGAAGAGAGGGAACTAAAAAAATCCAATTGCTACCATGAGCTGGAACAAGTCACAAAAGAGTTGCTAAAGTCACCAAATAGCAAAACAAAGGTTGTTGTGAGTAAACTAAGAGACCAAGGAGTATTACCATTAACCCGAGAAATCATAGACAAGGAGGAGGGCAAGACAGAGAAACAGAACAAATCTCTGGGTAAAGAAAAATATACAGCGCAATCTTTACCTGAAACTACTAGTCCTATGACTCCCGATAAGAAGTTCATTGATATAAATGGGGTAATGCTAAGAGTGAGTGTACCTAACCATAAGAAAGAGTTCTTAGAAATGTCTTACTCACAATCTTACTAGAAGATGGATTTTTATTCCATCATATTTGCGCGCAAACTGTGGTTTTTTTGATTGGAGCGAAGCGGGTATAGATGACGAAATCACTATTAGAATAATCGTAGTACGTCCAAGTGAGTTTGAGGAATATAAGAAGCATTGTGGTCATTATTTGCCCATAATTAGTCTCCCAAACAACGAAATAGGCGTCGGATATGCGAGGTACTGGATTCAAAAGATCGCAACCTCAATGGGTCTCGAGTATATTTGGATGATTGATGATGATGTAAAACAGTTTTATGAAGTTCACCCAGATATTAAACCCCCTCTTAACAACTACGATCCACGTCGCCGAAGTTTCAATGAAGTTTTTGCGAAATTCGAAAGCATTGTTAAAGCGAATGATGACAAATTGGCTGCGATAAGTCCAGTAGTTTTTAACGGACAAAAAATACAAAACCAAAAATATCCCCCCTTTGTGCGCAAGCCTCCGCGAGCTGCAGTATTCCTAAATCTAAAGCTCATCAATCAACACAGCGTCAGTTATCGCCCTCAGCTTGTGGCGTTTGAGGACATGTTATTTGGAAAGGAATGCGAGGTAAAAAAACTCAAAGTGATAATGTGGAAACGAATACAATTGTTCAGTATCACAGGATGGAGAAAAACAGGTTGCGCTGCTTCTGCTGGTGGTGGTGGTGGGGACAATGCTGGTGATGATGATGATGATGATGGTGGGGGACAATAGACGCATCAAGAATTCCGCGCTGCTGCTCAATGCGCATGCTCAGGGGATTAAAAAGTGGGATAATATTTTGTATAATATGCAATTTTTCGGTATATTTGATTCAGAATTCGCTTAACGGTACGCGATCTTGAATATTTAGTGAAAATTGTACTTGACAAGAAAGATACCACTAAAATATTGCATATTTTACAAATTTTATCCCACTTTTTAATCCCCTGAGCATGCGCATTGAGCAGTAGCGCGGAACTCTTGATGCGTGTATGCTGCTGGTGGTGATGATGATGATGATGGCGGGGACAATGCTGGTGATGATGATGATGATTGGTGGTGGGGACAATGCTGGTGATGATGATGATGATGATTTCACATTGATTTCGTCGAAGTTCAAGCATGTTTGGTTGTAATGTTTTCCTCTTCTTACAATTGTATGCCAGATCCAAGGATTTTCTGCAAAAGTGTTTGAAATGTAAAGAATTATGCTCAATAAGTTTTTAATGTAGGAAAGGAATTTAAATCCAAATTCAATTTGTTTTTATTCCTAAAAGAATAATATTAGAAACTATATATAGTATTAGAAGCTATGTACTTAGCTTTCTTACCATTTTGTAAACGTGGAGGAATAAAGGGAGGTTTGTAGATGCAAAAAGGGTAGCAACTTATATTTATTGATTTTATTAAGACGGGTACATTTAAATAAGCTGTATAAAGAAATAGCGAGCGAGCCGTGTAATGCGTTTAGATAATAAAAAGTTTGGCCTGATTTCGACCATTTTCATTTTCTCTGTATTGTTGTATAACTTGTCCTTGTCCTTGTCCTTGTCCTTGTCCTTGTCCTTGTCCTTGTCCTTGTCCTTGTCCTTGTCCTTGTCCTTGTCCTTCTTCTTCTTCTCCTTCTCCTTCGATTCCAAAATGGCGACTACGACGTATGGCCAAAGACGTTGTTACTCATCCACATTTTAAATTGGATTCCATGCACCGTTTAAGGACGTTCGCGGGCAAAAAGGTTTCCCAAATTTTTTTTTTCAAACTTCGCATGGTGAAATAAGGCCATCATAGAAGTTCCATGAACAAATAAAAAATGGAGGTCACCGTTCTCGTTTAGGAGAGAGACGATGTCAAAGTGCAGCCTTTTTCTTGTCGAAAATCGCTTGGGCGCAACACATACAAGTCGAGCAGTAAAGTCATTTTTGTAGAAAAAACTAAATGGATTGCTAAACATTTTTTGAAATAACCTTCTAATAACCTATAGATAAATATTAGGTGTAAATATTAATTAATATATACAAATAACTTGTAGTTTTTGACTCGAGTTTACAGCCGCCATGCACTATTCGATGATGCTTTGGCCGTAATGTACATTGACGTTTTCATCCAAATATGTGTTTTTATTATGATTTTCCCATGTTTTTTTCTTCAGATTTGGAACATTGACAACTTAGGTAATCCTTTATCAAATACTAAAATAACAAATTGGGGTTACCGTTGTTGTTTTCGAGATATAACCGATGGAAATCGTTTTCGCGACGAGCGTGACGGAGTTTGATCTTGAAAAACATAGGTCACGCGCGCACGCGATGTCACGTCATATGCGCAGAACAGATGCGCACAAACAATGCCCGCGAACGTCCTTAATAAATGAACGAATGCTCCCAACATCCCGACAAATGTTGCCGGCCTAGTATCCTGTTAAAAGACAGGACCGTTACTGAAGGCCTTTAAACATCCCGGCGAGTACACGTGCCCTAAATACCCATGTAATCCTGGGATGACACCTACAGGGTTACGGTACGTCCTACAAATTCAGCTCTCGCAGTCATGCATATGACATTTCTTCTGTCATGACGAATGTGTTAAGACCCGTTTTAGCGGGCCATCTTTGCGAGAAAATCCTTTCGTTCACGAAAGAGGTTTAGTCCAACAGATTTCTATAACGGAAGTTACAGCCCACATGAGTGAGATTCTAAATAACCCAGGATAGCCTCCTTAACTTGTAAAGTTTTATTCAGGAAACCAATATTACCCGGACAAATGTCATCTCTTTACAAGCACAAGACAACATTTACTTATATTTTCAAAAATCATCGCAAGAATCGCCTTAAGAATTGCTGCACAAATCGCCCGTTTACATTCCGGTAATCATGTATCAAATCTTAACAGCAAGATGAATTATTAAGGATTATTAATGATTGATTATTAATGACAAATGAACAGTTAGTTTCACAACAAGATACAGCACCCGAACATCGACTGTTTCTTGATGGTTGCTGGAGCGTTTTTTACAGCTTCAGATACTTTTTTGGCTTCTTTATCAGCTGCTGTGGCGTGTTTGATAATATCTGGACGGTTGATTCCTAGCGACAAACAAAGATACATAACTTATTACGTAAAATTTTCGCGATTTCCAAAAAAATCCTTAAACAAAGAAATGATACTCTAGGGAATGACACAAGGTCTGAAACAACAGCTACGTAGTTTGTGACGTCACATTTCACAAACAAAGATACATAACTTATTACATGAAATTTTCGCGATTTCCAAAAAAATCCTTAAACAAAGAAATGATACTCTAGGGAATGACACAAGGTCTGAAACAACAGCTACGTAGTTTGTGACGTCACATTCCATTAAAAGTAAAAAACAGGCATGGATTTTAAAAATCAACCTCGTCCCCAGGGCCCTCTCTTCTCGCTATTTCAAAATGGCGGAACGCTCGACGGTTTGACGACAAACATTATAATGGAACGCTGTTAAGTATCATACTTTCTCTATATGTTAAGCAATCGGAAAAAAAATTTAAAATAATTTAAAAGTCAGAATAAATAAAGTAAAAAGGTGCAGTCGTCTAGTTCTTACCAATGTCGTCTTTTTGCTTTTCAAGCTGCTTGTCTTCTTCGTTGTATCTGATTTAAAATCATTAAAAAATGCAATTTAAAATAGGCCCCGGCTAGATAACACAAAGTCAGGGCATGGCTAACTCACAGATATAACCCTGAAACAACCTCTGGGCTGATCTAAGTCAGGGCATGGCTAACTCACAGATCGAACCCTGAAACAACCTCTGGGCTGATCTAAGTCAGGGCATGGCTAACTCACAGATAGAACCCTGAAACAACCTCTGGGCTGATCTAAGTCAGGGCATGACTAACTCACAGATCCGACCCTGAAACAAACACTGGGCTGATCTAAGTGTCAGGGCATGGTTAACTCACAGATCGAATACTGAAGCAACCTCTGGGCTGATCTAAGTCAAGGCATGGCTAACTCACAGATAGAACCCTGAAACAACCTCTGGGCTGATCTAAGTCAGGGCATGGCTAACTCACAGATAGAACCCTGAAACAACCTCTGGGCTGATCTAAGTCAGGGCATGGCTAACTCACAGATATAACCCTGAAACAACCTCGGGGCTGATCTAAGTCAGGGCATGGCTAACTCACAGATATAACCCTGAAACAACCTCTGGGCTGATCTAAGTCAAGGCATGGCTAACTCACACATACAACCCTGAAACAACCTCTGGGCTGATCTAAGTCAGGGCATGGCTAACTCACAGATAGAACCCTGAAACAACCTCTGGGCTGATCTAAGTCAGGGCATGGCTAACTCACAGATATAACCCTGAAACAACCTCGGGGCTGATCTAAGTCAGGGCATGGCTAACTCACAGATATAACCCTGAAACAACCTCTGGGCTGATCTAAGTCAGGGCACGGCTAACTCACAGATATAACCCTGAAACAACCTCTGGGCTGATCTAAGTCAAGGCATGGCTAACTCACACATACAACCCTGAAACAACCTCTGGGCTGGTCTAAGTCAGGGCACGGCTAACTCACAGATATAACCCTGAAACAACCTCTGGGCTGATCTAAGTCAGGGCATGGTTAACTCACAGATTGAACCCTGAAAGAACCTCTGGGCTGATCTAAGTCAGGACATGGCTAACACACAGATTGAACCCTGAAAGAACCTCTGGGCTGATCTAAGTCAGGACATGGCTAACTCACAGATATAACCCTGAAACAACCTCTGGGCTGATCTAAGTCAGGGCATGGCTAACTCACAGATAGAACCCTGAAACAACCTCTGGGCTGATCTAAGTCAGGACATGGCTAACACACAGATTGAACCCTGAAACAACCTCTGGGCTGATCTAAGTCAGGACATGGCCCACTCACAGATATAACCCTGAAACAACCTCTGGGCTGATCTAAGTCAGGGCATGGCTAACTCACAGATATAACCCTGAAACAACCTCTGGGCTGATCTAAGTCAGGGCATGGCTAACTCACAGATTGAACCCTGAAAGAACCTCTGGGCTGATCTAAGTCAGGGCATGGCTAACTCACAGATATAACCCTGAAACAACCTCTGGGCTGATCTAAGTCAGGACATGGCCCACTCACAGATTTAACCCTGAAACAACCTCTGGGCTGACCTAAGCAGGGCATGGTGACCAACTCGAAAGTTTACACTACTTTGGTCACCACACACACTTTCATTATTTTCTTTCTTTGTTATTTAAAAATTTATATATTTATCAAATTGTAAATATCAACTTTGTCTTTGTTCCCTCACTATATTGTAATTTTTGTGTGTAAAGAAATAAAAGTCTAAAAAGTCATGGCTAACTCACAGGTCAAACCCCGAAACAACCTCTGGGCTGATCTAAGTCAGGGCATGGCTAACTCACAGATTTAACCCTGAAACAACCTCTGGGCTGATCTAAGTCAGGACATGGCCCACTCACAAATTTAACCCTGAAACAACCTCTGGGCTGACCTAAGCATGGCATGGCTAACTCACAGATCAAACCCCGAAACAACCTCTGGGCTGATCTAAGTCAGGGTAGGGCTAACTCACAGATTGAACCCTAAAGCAACCTCTGGGTTGATCTACGTCAGGGCATGGCTAACTCACAGATAGAACCCTGAAACAACCTCTGGGCTGATCTAAGTCAGGGCATGGCTAACTCACAGATTGAACCCCGAAACAACCTCTGGGCTGATCTAAGTCAGGGCATGGCTAACTCACAGATAGAACCCCGAAACAACCTCTGGGCTGATCTAAGTCAGAGCAGGGTTAACTTGAGTGTAATGTTTTCCCATTTCAAATTAACCCATCCTTGAGAATAACATTCTTTCTTTTAGTCTCATTCAAACTGAAGTATCTTCTAGACAATAAAGATATAGAAAAGAAATAATACTCAATGGAATGACTTGTCGTCTGAAATGGGAAAATGTAACTTTCAAAGCAAAGAAATATTTTTTATTATCTTTTGACGTACTTGTGCTGAGCTTCTTCCATTTCTGAGATCAAGTGTTCTCTCTTTTCAACCACGACTAACATTTCTTGCAAGAGTTCCTTCTCGTTCGATTTATCATACTCAGTCTTGTTATTTTCTGTCGGTGAAAAAAATAAAAACTTTCATTAAGGCGATGTTAGACGAGATGATTTGCAACGACGATTTTTCGCGCAATGCTATTCCGCGAAAGGTTCATACCCTGTAACATGCCAGATGGAACGATTGTTAGAGTAATTTCGACTTCGGCAACACGTTGCGAGTTTCTGATCTGAAGTGAAAACCTCACAACTCAAAATGACGAATTTTTCCCAGCGTTGTGCGAAAAAACGTCGTTGCAAATCGTCTAGTGTAACATCACCTTAATGCAGGCAAAAAGCTTGTAAAATTGCGGCAGAAATTGTCAATAAACCGGTTGAATCAAGTTATAAAACTCGTTTTACCTGTTTTTTCAGTGATAGCACGTAACTTCTTCTCTAGTTCGTGATACTTCTCCGACAACTCTGTCTCCCGTACTCTAAGAACAAAAAATGTATACAATATAGGTGAGCAGACTGGCTGAGTAGTGATCTTCTTCACAAGAACCGGATGATATGAGAAAAAATATTAGCCAATCAGAATCGAGAAACTGCGAAACTAAGGCGTCATCCTTTGTAGCCAAGCGACTCAGGAATTAGTAATTGTATACAAATTATCAAAAACCCCTTTTGGAAATCAAGATTTATCTCGGATATAAACTTTTATAAGTCAATTTTTTGCAGGCTTCATGAGACCTCAGTTTTACAGTGACGTCATTTTTTGTTACCTTTTCAGAACAGCTGGAAATGATAAAAAAAATCGATTTCTGTGTCAATATTTTCTTTATTTTTTCAATAATTGAAGGTCAATTTCACGTCATTATATTTTCGAGGCACTTAAATTTCGGGATTTAAAAAAAATAATGTACATTCATTGCATAATAGATCTAGACCCCTTGCAGCAAGTCAGAATGCAGCTCAATTTGGAGGACAATACGTTAGGTTCCAGTTGTCAGGAGATTGAAATTCTTTTGTTTTGTCCTCCAAATTGAGCTGCATTCCAACGTGTTTCAAGAGGTCTCTTCGAATGTAATCGAAAGTCTTCACTTACTTAAATGTCAATTCTGCCTCTCTTCTGAAGGTGGTATTCTTCTCCCGTTCATTCTCAAACCATTCTTCCCACAACTTTCCTTTCTCTATTTCATTCCCTTTGAATCCATCTATTTGTTTTCGCAGCTTTTTACTTTTTTTCTCCAGTTTTTTTCCTCGCTTGCTCAGCAGGGAGATCTTCTCTTTCATTACATTCAAGGTGTTTTGAACTTTACTGGTAGCTTTGTCGCCACTAATCTTTGGCTTACTATCCACGGCATCTGGAAAAAGGATATTTTTTGTAAGAGAAACAATTTCACAGTATGGCAATGGAGACCCATGTCTGTCTGTCTG
>OZ025221.1:547500-622500 GCA_964019055.1 Anthopleura xanthogrammica | reverse complement strand
TTTCTTTCTTTTAGAAGCCTTGAGGTACTGCTTGTAATGCCAGCGTAACTCTTTCAAGATTTCCTGGTCTTCTATCTCACTAGACAATGGATTTGAACTGTCACTGCATCTTCTTTTGCTTGCTGAAATACAAACATAATTAATTTTTTGATAGTAAAAATTATTCCCTCATTCTCGCTCCTCCTCAAGACGCTTACTGTTCAAAATATCTCCTTCCCTGCTCTTTCACTCCCCTCGCCCCCTTCTTTTCCTCTCCATTTCTCTCCCCCTCTACTTCCCTCCCTCAGTCCACTTGTCCATCCATCCATCAATCCATCTGTCTGTCTGTCGGTATGCCCTCGGTAAGTCCATATGCTGTAGTCCATTCATGCATGCATCCATCCCACCCATCCATTCATCCATTCGTCCATCCATCCATTCATGGATGGGTGGATGGATGCATGTGTGAATGGACAGACAACATCTTTTTCCTTCCGTAAAAAGAAAAATCAACATGTGAGTGAGTGTTGTGTACATAGAACATGAATGTAGCGGTAGTGTGTGTGAGTGAAAAGTGTCCCCAATTAGTGCGAATGCGCTAGAAAGACTAGACACTTAAATAAAGAGATTTTTATCCATCCATCCATCCATCCATCCTTTCTTCCTTTCATCCTGCCCCATTTGCTTCCATTCCGTAGAACATTAAGTACCCCTCCCATCTCAAGAACATTCATCAATATACACACAGATATCACATAACAGTATGTTTGCATGATGGAGTCATATGGCCACCACTATACCAGTCACTGAATACTTCACAAATTTTCTTTCCTATTCAAATATATCTCCTTATCAGAATAGTAAGACAACTAGCAAAGACCTCAGAGCACCTAAAAAGAGGGGGGCTAAGATTAGAAAATATAAGAGAATAGCATTCACAAGGGAAAAAGTTCCCCTCCTATCTCCACACTCCCTGAACTGAACAAAAGAAAGTCTGCAAGGGATTCTGGTAGTAAAGGCCAATGACACCATAATGTAAACATCCTTATTTGTTCTCTTGTACCTGGGGTATTGGGTAAGGATACTGCATTATTGTTAACACATGGAGCGAGGTTTTCCTTCTGCAGACCTTGTACACTTTCTTCAGAAAACTGAGAAGTCTTTTCTTCTTCTTCTTTATACAAATCTATCCCCTCGATTCCAGACAAAGACCTTGATCTCTTGTGCATACTGTTCCTAAACTGACGTCGTCTAAACTCAGCTTGTACCTCCGGAGGAAGCTCATGAGGGATTTTTTTGCCTCCATATCTGGCTAATTCTTCTGGTGGAATTTCTGGCAGTCGTTTCTTGGACTTTTGTGATTCTGAAAGGTGTTGGATGTCTGCTGATGATGAGGTACCCACTGATGCAGGCTCTGACATTATTTGTTTGTTTGGCTAATCTTCTGAAAAGCTGTTTAGAGACAACAAAAATATATGAAGTATAACAATTGTATGAGTATAATGGGTCTAATGCAGTTTTTACTTTGGGCGTGCTGTTTTCCAATTTCAGACCACATATTAATCCCTAGAGTATCATTTCTTTGTTTAATGGTTGCACATGAGAAGACACATGAATATGGATAAGACTCAAACAAAGAATCTTATTCTCAAGAGAATAACCTGAAATGGGAAAACATTATTTCCAATAATATTAATTTCATCCATCCATCCATCCATCCATCCATCCATCCATCCATCCATGCATGCATCCATCCATCCATCCATCCATCCACCCACCCACCCACCCACCCACCCACCCATCCATCCATCCATCCATCCATCCATCCATCCATCCATCCATCCATCCATCCATCCATCCATCCAATCATCCATCCATCCATTCATAAATCCATACATCCATCCATATATTCATCCATTCATTCATCCATCCATCCATACATCCATCCATCTATTCATCCATCCATCCATCCATCCATTTATTCATTCTTACATTCATTTATTTAACCATCCATCCATCCATTAATTTATAAATCCAAAATGAACAATCACAAGTACATAAAAATCCATTATATCCTGAAATAAAATATTAATTATTTTTATCAACTTCCATTGGTAATTGTAAAGACAGATACGAAAAGGTTGAAATTTCTCACTTATCTCTCAGTTAGTAAGGATATATTATCACCATCTTCCAAAAAGAAAATTATAAAAGATCACACTTTTCAAATCATATTTTCAAAAGCTGAAAACAGTTTTCATAATGAAAATCTAAACATATCAACTTTCCTGAGACAAATGATTAATTTAGATGTAAAACAGCTATTCTGATATTAAAACAAAGGAAATATAAAATATAAACTAATATAAGTGGCAAAAAATGAAGTAAGTTATGGTCAACAGAAACAATTGCAAGTACAACACTAGCAATATAAAAAAGATAATATTTAGTTAGTGGAGAATTGAAAACAATGGAGTACATTATTAAAAAAGAAAAGCATTACACGGTTATAAAGTGTTTTCTATTCAAATTCTAAATGAACAAACTCCTTATAAATATTATTCACAGTTTATACCGCATATCGAAAGAAATAAACTAATTGCAAATCAAATTCAACTACGTTTTCGATGATTAAATAAAAGATTAAAATTAAAATTCATTTAAACAGCTAGCTAGCTGAAATTATAACCTAAATTTCCCTTGTACTGAATTTGTGGTTTATTTTGGATGGCGTTAATAAGATAAAGTTCTGTTGAATTAGTTGAGATTAAGTTTATATGTATGTAAAATACGTTGTACAAATGTACCACACATTAAGTGGCGAGAAAAATAATTCTCGCTTTTCCCTCTTCATAACTTTAACGTTCGATAGATACTTAGTTTGATTATTAAAACCATCGCAGTGTTTTTAAATCAATACGACTACAGTCGAGCTAAGATATACTCACATTAGAACATAGATGTTGAATGTTGAAGGAGTTTTGTCAGGCAGAACGATTGAATTCACCAGAATATGCAATCAGAAAGTGGTTACTATCGATATAGCATGATTAAACCTTTTCAGGTGGTATTTTTGATGAGTTAAATGGACAAAATACGGCTAATAGTCTTTGTAACCCCAGCGAAGTCCGGATGTGATTTGATCCACCGAGCCAAGCAGATGTCGATAAGTAAACACTTTGGAAAAGCATTTTTGCTGCGAACTTTTATCACTCTGGAAACAGCCTCTGGTATATATTGTCTCTTTTTGAATCCCTCTACCAAAACTTGAGGATTTTCACTCCAATATCAAGTTAGGATTCCTGTTTCACAGGAACAGGGTTTTTTTAAACCTTGGAATCAAAGTTCTTGATAATAATTTTCTATTTCTTGAAGGTCAGTCACAAGGGAAAAATATCGTGTCATAAAATACAAATTATGACAGAAGAATAATCCATCTTTTCGTAGATGGAAATCCTGGAAAACACAAGCTCTAAGAGCTCGTTTTGTTTCAATTCTTGTGTCAATCTCCATGTCTGATACCAAAATTTGACAAAAATAAAATAAAATAAAAATTACGAATATTTTTTTTAGATTTTTACTTTAAAATGCAAATTTCGTCAGGCGTTCTTCGCTGCCATCCTCGCAATGCTTCATGGGAGATAAGTGTTTTAAAAAAAATCTATGTTCAAAATTATAGTTTTTTAAATATTATAAATATTTTCAAAACTTTACAGCATATAAACCAAGAATATAAAATATGAAATAAAGTAAAGCAAACATTTCTGAGAGTTTGTAATTTTCAGACGTTGGGATTCCTTTATATTTTTGTTCCAGACCCCTCGGTTTTACTAGGAACGCCTGATTCACATTGCATGACTCAACAAAATTTCCTCAAATAGTAAACAAGAAGATGCCCGCAGAATTTATTAGTTTCCTCCAAGATCTTAGCGATTTTTCTGCTTTTTATTGAGTTAGGATATAGTTACTATCTAGTTTTATTGATTTTAAGTCACGTTATGGCTAAAACTGCTGTGAAATTGTACATTTATGAGTTGTCAAATGGACTTGCTCGACAAATGTCGCCCCTTCTTCTCGGTAAGTTGTGTACAGTTTTTTAAAATCATTTTTGTCTAAAAAATATAAGTATAGAATGTGTTTTTCTTCTCAAGATATCATCATTAAATACAGAATATAATAAACTAATTTTGATTATCTTTTTCAAAGTTTTATTCCACCCTTTAGCGACATAAATTTAGCTAAAATTTGGCAACATTTGAGGTCCTTATATTTCATACAATATTATTTTTAGAGCTTCCTTGTTCTTTTCATAATAATGGTGATCTTTTTAACGTTTATAGGGAAGCAGATTGATGGTATTTGGTAAGTGGAACTTACCATAAAATGATAAAATAATCTTGTAGAAAAATATTTGATAAATAAAATATTTGCAGCATGCATCATGTCTCACAAATATAGAATGGTATGAGTGGGAAACATACGGTACTGACTTACAGCACGTACACTGTACAATATGCCGTAACATTGAAATGGCAAGCTTCCCATAAGAATGGTTATCGTATGAGTGGCAAACATATGGTACTGACTTACAGCACGTACACTGTACAATATGCCGTAACATTGAAAGAGGCCTATACAAACCAATGTCCATACATGACCTTATTGGCTTAATATAGGCAAATTAGGAGCTGGCGTAGCTCAGTTGGTTAATGCGTGGCCTTTGGAGCTAAAGTTCTACGGCTTGATCCTCAGTATCTCAACATCTGTTTCGACCTCACTCTGTTCTTTGTTGCCTTACCATTAAATACCCATAATAAGAAGCACTGATAGTTTGAAGGGGTAAAGGGTGCACCTCCGAGCGCTTAAATTAATCAAAACATGAGCCCTGGCTGAGGAGAATTGGGCAACCACTCCCAATGTTATTATCAATTGAAAGTAGAATAGATCCTTTACCATTTTTAAGTAAACAAATGCATCTTTCTTGCAGGCATACAGGAGTGGTATGTTTTGGCCATGAGTTTTTCTATGGAGGTGGAGGAATAGAGTATTGCCGACCAGTAAGTTATTTTGGGTTCTGATTATATATAAGTTATTTGCATTTGAGCAAACTGCAGGAAGATACAGGAGTGCACAAGGCCCCATGCAAAGACATTCCCCACATCCACACTTGCATGTATGTTATATTCAAACATTCATATATATACACCGATATATTGTGTCATGTTTGCTCTCCCATAATAATTCTGCAACAAAATGATCTACAACCTTGAAATGAAACTTTACCAGTGTATGTAGTTTTGATTGTACAAGATTATAAAACTTTTATTTTATCATAATGCGAAATTACGCTTTTGAAATTGATGATGACACTAGCTAGATGAAAGCCAGCAATACAGCACAGCACAGCACAGCATAGCACTATACAGCACAGCACAGCACATCACAGCACAGCATAGCATTATGGTTTGGGGCGCTAATAGTTACTATTACCAATATGGATATAACATTATAGAAATATTAAACTAACCGAGCAGATGGCTCTTAAATTATGAATATTTGCAAAACAAATGAAGAAGTTATAAATCATAGAATCAAACAGTAAGTTACAATATGTCTTTGTTTTATCTTAGTACCGTATAAATTTGACTACAATAGTTTGTCAATGTACATATTTTAGGGAGGTACGATTCTAGGCCAGCCAGATGAAATAATTAACCTTGGTGACACTCACATCCCAGAAGATATCTTTATGGAATATCTTAGAGGTCTTGGAGCAGACGCATTCAGGTAAAATAGATCACTATAATTCAGGTCTGACTAAAGGCTCACCTGCTAACCACTATACTACTGTAACCAGGTTGAAAATACCACACGTATGTCACACATTAAGTTCGTTGTGTTACATTGTAACTAGCCATATTTGGTATGATCATGTGCACAATCATGCAAGTTATATGTATAGTACAGTTGTGTCTTGTTTGGTTCTTTGGTTTTGGTTTTGTTTCTCATTTTCCTGAGGCCTATTTTGAAAAGACCTGCAATTCCATCACTCTTGCCATTGGTTTCATTTGGCTCCTGTACTACAATCAAGTCTCATTACAGTAGACACCCTCACTAACACCTTCACTTGATGTCCCCAATAGCAAGTATTTGCAATAGTGAGAGTTAATTAGGGTCAAATGTTTTCTGGGGAATTTGCTCCTGTCTGCAATATCAGGGTGTCTGCAAGGAAAGAGTTGACTGTAGTCATAAATAAGCTAGTTATAATCCTATACATTAAAATATGTACATTTGATAATAATAATTTTTTTTCTTTCTTTCACAGAGCTGACAAATACCATCTTTTTGAGCACAACTGCAACAAATTTTCCAATGAAGTAACTTTGTTTCTTACTGGAAGAAAAATACCCAAACACATCCATGACCTGCCGAATGATATTCTAAACAGGTAAAATAAACAAATACCTTGAACCCCTATTTAAGGGACAGACAGACCGGGTAACCCTAGCACTTAAGGGCAACCTGGGTGGACTTGTAAAGGCGTTGAAATAAATAAGAGAAAATGTATAGAAGCTAGGGTAATCCTAGTGCTAGGGTACTCTTACCGTCACCGTCACCCTCACCCTCACCCTCACCCTCACCCTCACCCTCACCCTCACTGTCACTGTCAATGTCACTGTCACTGTCAATGTCACCGTCACTGTCACTGTCACTGTCACTGTTACAATAATCAATATTTTTAGCTATTATTACTATTATTATTTTTCAGTGCTTTTGGTCAGATGATTAAGCCGATTGTTGATTCCATGAGAGTTACTCCAGCAGGTGGATCAACAGTCAGCGATCCAGAGCTACCTTCCTCTTCCTCTACTTCACACCCAAGACCCAATCCATCCACAACTGACTCTAAAGCTCAGAAATCCGGTAACCCAGAATCCATCTTTGAACCAAGAAGCACAAATGATACAACCCAGCAACAGAAATCAACCAATACTCCTGCACCTGTCGTCCATAAGGTCGAAGATGTCACAAAAATTTTAGAATCTCTGAAAATTGATCTTGGTGAAGATAGAACTACACTTGAATCTAGTTTGGATGATATCGAAAGTTTATTACTGAAGAAAAAAGAAGTCAAAATCTCAGAGGAATTTGTGAGCAGCATTGGTATGGAATAGCTATTATTATTTTGAATTCTCAAGAATAAGTTAGTATGATATAATAGTTGATGTTATAAAAAACCTTTCTTGTAACTTTGTTGGGAAACTCTGGTTAGTTTGTCCTGATAATGAGCCGCTTCTCGCCACTGTGTTCGTGGATTTGATCCCTGGACTAGCTATCATGTGAGTAAAGTTGTTTGTTGGTTGGGTTTTTCTCCAGGTTCTTAAGTTCTTTCCCCCTCAAAACTCAGAACCTCTAATTTCCAATTTCATGGGAGAAGGACTCCTACAAGCATCAAAGTGTTGGCTCATAAACCAGCACCATATATGTCCTTATCCTGCTCATTATATACCAGCAATTTTGAGTTAAAGTCTACTTTTAGACTATAGTATTCTATTTATTGAGAGTTGATGGACTTTTTTCTAGAAAAACTGTTTTCAAAGACGGAAGAGCTGAGAGACAAGCCTGATTTTTTATTAAATTTTCTTCGAGTGATGAAAGGACTCTGTTTAGAAAAGTCCTACATGGAACATCCAAAAGGTGAATATCAGCCTACAGATACTGTCATCATCGTCGTCGTCGTCGTCGTCGTCGTCGTCGTCGTCGTCGTCGTCGTCGTCGTCGTCGTCGTCGTCGTCGTCGTCGTCGTCGTCGTCGTCGTCGTCGTCGTCGTCGTCGTCGTCGTCGTCGTCGTCGTCGTCGTCGTCGTCATCAATATCCTTATCACCACCATCACCATTATTTTTATCGTCATTATCATCACCATCAACACCATAATTAGCAACATCAATCATCACTATAATCATCATCATCTGCATCAGCAGCATCATCATCACCATCAGGAACCAATGTTAGTATCCAATCATATTGATGATTCACAACATTCAATTTTCTACTGTTGCAGCTCAAGACATCTTGTTCCAGTTGATTAGTGAGCTGTCTGTCTGTCCATCCAAACAAAGTCAGGTCATTCTAGGGGCTGCTCTACAAGTTGTAAGTTCAATCAATCAAGTCATCATACAAGAACTAGAAAGTTTTCCTCAAGACATCTTTGTTTCTTTTCAGTTATGTAATGCAGTCAGTACCACACCTGGTCATGATCTGTTACTAAGCAACACAGCTCCTCAGCCTCACATATCATCCATTTTGACCAACTGTCTTCTTGAAGGAGAAAAAGATGTTCAAGTTGCAGCAAGTGAACTGACTTTTAATGTTGCTAGACACAAGGTGTGTATGTGTATTGTCTAAAGAAATTATGAGCATAAAAATACTTAGGTGTTATAGGACGTAAAGTAACCACCTTCCTTCTACTTTGCAATAAGTTTTTTTTAAATTTAATTCTACTCATAAATTCTCTAGTTTGCCTCAAGAGCAAAAGCTCATTTATGGAGCTCACTATAATATACAAAATAAAAAAATATTGCAATAATAAAGTTGTTTAGCATAAACATTCAATATATATGCTAAATACGTGCATCTTCTTCATTTTGTGATCCCCTTACTAAAACTCCTAGATCTGCCCATGGGCAGTGACCACCCTCAGTGCCTGGCCTCTACTAATGATTTCTTAATGGGTTGATTGTGATATTTGTAGGTCTCTGATGACATTACATTCGAGTGCTCTACTGCTGTGATGGAATTACTGACCAGAGAACCAGACAAGACAATAAGTATGTGTGATAAACTACCTATTAGCCGTGAGGGTTTATTCATCTTCTTAAACCCTGTGAAAAGTGATGGAGTTTGAAATCCATTTTAAGGGCAGATTATTATCAGAAAAGACCCATTAGATGGAGATGTGAGATGGTGCAGCTTTTTGAGTTCATCCCATTCTACCCCACCATTCTTTGCACCATTGGGTTGTTACCATTCCATTCACTAGACCTCTTTAGCTTGGGCATAGACTATGTTTTCCCATTTCAGACCATGTGTCATTCCCTAGAGTATCATTTCTTTGTTTAATGGTTACACATGAGAAGACACATGAATATGGATACAACTCAAACAAAGAATCTTATTCTCAAGAGAATGACACGTGAACTGAAGGGGGAAAACATTTCACCCAAGCTGGTAAAAGTAGACCGGCTGCAAAGGAGACTAGTTATAAAGGGGTTTATTTAGAAACGTGAATCAACAGTATATTTATTCCTTTTTCCCCCAGCGTATTACTGCTTGTTTTCACTTCAACGATTCATGGAGTACAACTCTGAGGTAAATAAGGGTATGGCATTCGGGGGTAGAGGGTGACCCCCCTATCCCTAGACTTTACAATAAATTAATATATACCTCTTTCAAAACAGTTTGTCGGAACCGAATTGGCAATAGACGATAAGTGATGGGTTATTCAAGAAAAAACTAAAATGACTTTTGTTTCTTAAGGCAGATTTACACGGTACAACTTTTGCTTACACCACATGCAATCTGCTTACACCACACTTACAACACGAATTGCGTCGTGTAAATCAACCCTACAACTTGCTACTGAACAGTTGTGACCCGAAGTTGTAGGGTTGATTTACACGAAGGAATCCGTGTTATAAGGGTGGTGTAAGCAGATTGCATGCGACAGTTGTAAGCAAAAGTTGTACCGTGGAAATCAGCCATTATTATTATTCTCGTCAAGAACACGGACGTTAGTTTTGAGATATCCAGTGTTATTTGTGAGTGGACCAAAATATAATGATTTTAATTGAAGAAAACACGTCAATGATTCGTATTTAGTTGTATGCCCATAATCCCTTACCGTCTCGTAGGACCTCTCATCTATTTCCTTTTGCTCCGCCGACACCCTTTCTTGAAAAAAAAGGAAACAAAATATAACAATATTAAAGAAAATCGAGAAACAAAGGAACAGTTATTTCCGTTTCTATGTTATGGCATGACATACCATGTACGTCTTATCAATTAGAATCATACTTTTTTCACTCTTGCCATAACCATTCTTATGGGAAGCCATTTCAATGTTACGGCATGTCGTACCATGTACGTGCTGTAAGTCAGTACCGTATGTTTCCCACTCGCACGATAACCATTCTTATGGGAAGCCATTTCAATGTTACAGCATGTCGTACCGTGTACGTGCTGTAAGTCAGTACCGTATGTTTCCCACTCATACGATAACCATTCTTATGGGAAGCCATTTCAATGTTACAGCATGTCGTACCATGTTTACGTACTGTACGTCAGTACCGTATGTTTCCCACTCATACGATAACCATTCTTATGGGAAGCTATCTCAATGTTACAGCATGTCGTACCGTGTACACGTGATGTCAGTACCGTATGTTTCCCACTCGCACGATAACCATACAAGACTGTTTTATTTCCAGGTTCCTGGTCTGGCGAAAGCCTTAGATGTTGATGTCACTAAGTACAAAGGTCAATCAGATCAAGTAGACAGTCTTTGTCAGGGAATAAAAACTTTAATGAGCTAATGAATTCAACACGCGGCACTAACTGTCCTCATATCCATGTATTGTTTGTTAGTTTTTATTTAATTGGGCTTCCTGTGGATTTATCTGCCTCACTTTCATGTTGAGCTTTTTTAATTAAAAACAAATCACCCAGACCCTGCTCAATCAAATCCTGTTATAGGGTCTGGGGAGAATTCTAAAGCAGCTTATATGAGTCGCGTGACTCAGAAAATATGACCACCCCTCCCCCCCCCCCCCCCCTCGTAATTTATTTGGAAGTCCATTGTATTTAAGGATAACACAGAAGTGCACAAAATCTGTATTTACATTATGCATAATTTTTAAGTCAAAATGAAAAATAAAGGAATAGGTTTTAATTTATTGTAAAAGTCTGGCTGTTTCATCAAATCCACTGACTAGAACAGGCACGTGCATGTGTAGGTGCTCATCGGTTTGTGACTGTCGAGAGTCACCCTTTATGTAAATAGAGTAGATTATTTTTATTACTATTGTTGGATATTTCTGCATCCTGGATTTGAAATGGTGTATGTCGATGTGATAGGGCAGGGCTCTCTGGTGGGGGGGGGGGGGGGGGGCTGGGGTTGTTACTAAACCAAATAAGGAAGTAACGAGTAATACAGTAATACAGTAATGGAAAAACTAGTAACAGCCAAAATTCAACAAATAGAAATGTTCAACAACGATAGCATTCAAAAAGAGTAATCATTACTTATTGAATATCTTCAAAGCTGCCGTAGAGCCAACCCTGTGAGGTGTGTGTTGAAGTGAGGTATGATGTGAGCTATGGAGGTGTGTATTGGAGAGGGGGGATTAAGACTGGAAAATATAAGTCGATAGTTTGCAAAAGGGAAAAAGTCCATCGGATGGAAAATATACGAGACCAGTATGCAAAAGGAAAATAAAGTGGGCCAGGGGTTAGTGAATAATCATTATTGCAAATCGGGACTGAAAGCCCTTCACGAAGATGGTCTAATATACTGTATTATAATCTAGTGTATCAGCCAATCAGCGTTGATGATTTCCCCGCTCTTTTTCCCACGTGACTGGTTGTTGGTCCAAAGATTTCAAAGTTGGTTTGTTGTTTTGTTGTTCTTTGAACCAAGAATTTCTACTGGATTATTGCTCTCTTCTCAACACTTTACTGACTTACACAACCAAACAATATTGGAAGTGAATACCTCAACTAGTAAATCTCATTGAATCAGACTTTCAAAGGGATAAAAAACGTGGAAAATTCTCTTGTTTTAGGTTCGAGTTTGTCAAACTCTAAAATGGCCGTCAAGACTTTCGTTTAGCCTTTTTTATCTTCAGTCGTTGTTCTGATGGATGGAAGAAGCTTGTAGTAACTGAGAACAATCAAACTGTAAGCAAAAACTCAGTCGTTTCTTGATATCCCTGTTTTTAGAAGAGACAATGTTTTTTTATCACTGAAATATTTTAGACTCGCTTGTCGTCTTCATAGATTTTTCAAGATAGAATTCAATTTTTTGATCTTAGTTGTAATTCTGTTCAGTTTTTAACAAGAAAAAAGAAAGTAAGCTTAAAATAATTCAAACATTCACATTGTAAATAAGAAAGAACTTTGTACCACATGAAAAATTGAATAAACTCGAGAGAACAAAATCTTCATTGTTGTTGAATCACGTTTTCTTTCTCCTCAAACAAACTCGAGCTAAAAGACATTCTTAATTTAATATTTTTCTTTCAAATTGAGTTGTCAAATAGTTACCTTTCTATGTATTCTAGTAATTCCACTTAATATTTGTCAGTAGAGTTTCTTTTTTACACATTTTTTCGTCCATCTTCGACTCAACAAAACAAGCCATCATTTGCCGCCATTTTTTACCACAAGGTTTTTTTACTTTACTGCATTAAAAACAAAACAAAACCAAGTGAAAAGACTATTTTATCAATGAAATACTGTAAAATAACGAGAAATATCGAGGGGTTCTTTCATCTTCAAGTCAAATATTTTGATTTTGAGGAAGAAAACAAGTATTTTTTTGCTGTTCTGAGTCAAATTCACTTTGTTCAAAATGAGAATCTGAAAAAATGACTTTATTTGTTGGGAAAAAAGTCTGTTTTAACTTTGTTCAATAGAAATATTGATCCAAACCAACTTGTAGTTGTATTGATATCAAACCACTTGACATTTATCAAGAAATATCTTGGATTTTCAAGGGATTTTTGTTGAAGAAAACAGAAATTATTCCAACCAAGATTAAACTTCAATATTTTCTTTATTATCCAATAAAATATTGTACAAATAATAACAGATATATTCCAGTACAATTCTCTTTTTTCAGTCATCTATATATACAATCCAACACCAGGTTTGTGTTTTTGTACAAGTTGTTTTACACGTTTCTTACATTCTCCAGTTATTTTCTCATTACCCGATAAGAATAACCTTTCTACATGACAATCATCTTGTATGATGACCCTAAAAATACTCTCTGCCCCTTCGTGTGTTATATTATTACTGGTTAGGTCTAGGTGGGTTATTCCAGTGTTTACTAATGAGTCAGTTATTTTTTCTGCACATTTATCATCCAAACTACAACTATCCAGCCACAGTCTAGTTATGAACGAATTACGAACAAGTGAATCACACACAACACCAACACCAAACGAGGTTAAAGGTGAATAACTAATGCGCAATGTATAATCACTAGGTGACTGTGGATGTTGTTCTTTTAGTAAATGAATGACATCTAATAAATACGACATGTATTTCATGTCAACATCAGTTACTCTACCAAACCCAATCCACCCATAACTACCACAGTATTTATCGTACAGATTATTTATGGTTGGTTTAGTTAGTTTATCCTCTCCATACTCATACAGACACTGTAACATTAGCAGTTTATTTACATCATCATCCTTATCCTTTGGTGTTATCTGTTGGATTAGTTTTTCCATTAGTTTTGCATCTTTTCCCCTCAAACATCCAGACATGAACACAAGCGTTTGCCCACTCACTTGCTCTTTGTCTGGGATTTCTTTATTCTTTACAAAGAAAGAAGCAGAGAGATACTCTTGGAGGGTCAAGTGAGTGAAATTATACTCAGCTTTTGTTTTAAAAGCTGAGATTCTAATTCCAGGAACACAATGAAGAATGCCGCTTACTTTCAAGTTTTCAATTTCGTCCTGGGAAAGGTTTAGTTTTATCATGTCATCTTCGTCAAAAATATATTTACTCTTCTTCAGTAAATTAGCTGCCAATTCTGCTACTTTATCCAGCGTTTCTTGAGCTACTTTATCCAGCGTTTCTTGAGCTACTTTAATTGTGTTTCCTGACATTTTTAAATATTTAAGATGTGCATGGAGTTTTTGTACGAAGACTTTAACAACCTCATCATAAAGATCAGTTATTTTAGCGGGTAGATCTTCTGTCATTCCCGACTGAGTAATTCGCCATTCTAAACACCAGCACAACAAGAAAGACAATAGTGGAATATGACAAAAACTAACTAGGTTCTCATTTTTTTCTACGTGTTCGCGTACAGTGTTTTTTGTTCGTTTTTTTTCTGGTTCGCTAAAATATTTGTCAACATACTCGGTGACTTGTTCAGGTGAAAACCCCGAGATTTCTACGTATCTGTCAACATTGATTCCTCCCAACTCATCGGCTTTGCCTGGTCTTGAAGATACCAAAAGAACAGAATTTTTGAAAACTTTTCCTTTGAACAGTTTAGAACAAAGTGCAGGAATTGGCATCTTTGCTAATGCATCATTTGGATATTTTTGCTCGAAATCGCTAGCGATTTGTTTACGGTGCTGTTCTGAATATTCATCAAACCCGTCCAAGATGATCAGTACCTCGGAGGGATTTTTAGTCAAAAATTTAAATAATGAATCATCAACATACGATTTGTCATCAAGAAGGGGAGAACAATTCAGTAATTCATGTAAGTTCAGCTCTTTATCGCCATGTGAACTGAGCTGACGGAACTTTAACAGGTAGGCGAACTTAATATTGAGAGTGTCTTCATTTTGAAATAATCTATTCATAGACCAATCTCGCATGACTTTCTCGCAAAACATCGTTTTACCTATCCCGGGTTTACCGGTAAGTAGTAATGTTTTTGGATTTTCTCTTTTCTTGTCAATAAAAATATCTTCGCATTTCTTAACTTTAAAACCTGCCGTTCTTTTGGTGTATTCCTGCAGCTGTTCTCTTCTACTCAGGCCTTTTGCTTGCTCTTTTTTCACTTGTTTTTTATCGGCATAATAAACAGTCAGGTTTGTGAAGATGTCATCTGTCTTTGCACTGGTAACGTCCTGTCCATCCAAGAATTTAGGTTGGTTTTGTGTGTTGCCTTTTATTGCCTCTTTGAGCTTGTTGGAATCTAGAAAAATATATACAATATATTTGATTAATTTTTAACATTAACATTATTATTTTTTTTTTTAATCATAGCTATGCAGGTCAGGCATTCTCCTGCAGGGGCGTAGCCAGAGGGGAGCCCAGGGAGGCAGGGCCTCACCCCAACCATGTGGGAAAAGCTGCAATCCATATGTCTATACACTATATAGACCCCCTTTCATGCTACGACATCAAACCAGCTCAATTTGGAGGACAAAAGAAAAGAATTTCAATCTCCTGAGAATTGGAAACCTATTGTTTTTGTCCTCCAAATTGAGCTGCATTCCAAAGAGCTGCAAGGGGTCTATCGAGGCATTGTACCATCACATGATGGCAGCCATGACAGGAGGCAGGAACAATGAATCTGGTCTAATCTGGTTTACATGAGAAAGAATTCAGTTTCCCAGGGGAAAGACTATTGTTGTGCCTCCTGTCATGGCTGACATTATGTGATGGTGCAAAGCCCCTCCCTATACCAGATGAGATATTTGTTTGTGTGAAAGAAAACATGTAAAAAAGTGAAACATACCTTCAGCATGATCCCTCTCTCTGTTGTCACTTGCAATTCTTGGTTTTTTGGTCTGGACATCTTCCCCTAAAAACACACAAAAAATCCCATCTTTACAAATTACAAAGAGAATGGTTTTTGTCCATTTGAGAATGTTGCATTTGCTATTGTGTATAAGAATATAAGATATATATGTGACTAGTTTCTTCTGGAGCCTTAGGATTGGTATACACCTATTTCAACAAAGGTTGTCTGTGGGAGATCTGAAATCTGGAATCTGAGACCTGCATGAGTAACATGCTGCAAAATGTAAAATATATTCACAGCCAAACAACGTAGCCGGCTTTTAGATTGGAATATAAAGCATGACCTTTGAGTTAGGAATGTATTTTTTTGTATTCTAGGCCAGAAAACATAAAAGCACAAAGTTCTGTTTAGTCTCAGATTATTGCTCATATTTTCAGATCTCCAACCAACAGTGTTTTTTGAAATACGTGTACGCCTATTTCAAGAAAGGTTGTCACAAGTCAAAAGAGATAGGTAATAGGTGATAAGCCATAGGAGATAGTTCATTCCAAGACATAAGGACAGCATGAGTCTATGAAATGTTCATTTCATAAATTATCTAAAATGGAAAGTTATTTGGTTTGTAGAAGCTCAATAACTGAGTGGTATCAGAAAATACAAAAATAGCCATAATTTGTTTCTATCTTGAAATGACTTATCGCCTATCTCCTTTGGCTACACAAACTTTTTATGAATAAGTCAGATGTATACAGAAAATAGGAATTCACAGCAAAATAGTTTTTCTTGAACTTGTTTAATAAAATAGCAAAAAAAGAAAGAAAACACCAAAAATACACCTACATTTGAATAGGTGAACAAATAGAATATTAAATGAATTTTCCACTGCATGCACACCCAGTTCTGAAATGTTATTCTACTGTATCTGACCCATACAGATTCAAAAATCTGGACCTAAGATGCTTCTTTTGCATTTCAGTTCACTTGCAATACTTTTTCAAATTTTGAAATGTTGTTTTAGTTAAATTTATGCAAAGGGTTTTGAGATTTTAATAGAATTGTCTGTGTAAAAAATCAATAATTATTATCAACAAATCCACATTTTGAACACCAACCTGACTGGACTTCAGTAGATGACCTCTTCTGACCTTGTTGCCCTTGATCCAACATTAGGTCAACTGTTAAAAATGACAAGAAAAACACTGATATTATTATGCTAATTCCATACCATGTATAATGATTTTTGCATGGTTTTACAGTTTCCACAGTTTTAAACAGTGTCATTTCTGTTTTGGCTGCTCTTGTGACAGCCATTTCTGAGGAAAGCTACGACCATTACAGTCACCATACCAACCACCTCATGTCATATATTACATGTCCTACCACTCCACTACACTGACATCTTACACACCATAACCTGACTGGACCATTACAGTCACCATACCAACCACTTCATGTCATATACATGTCCTACCACTCTAACTGACATCTTACACACCATAACCTGACTGGACCATTACAGTCACCATACCAACCACTTCATGTCATATACATGTCCTACCACTCTAACTGACATCTTACACACCATAACCTGACTGGACCATTACAGTCACCATACCAACTACTTCATATCATGTCAATACACTCATCAAGAGTACAGCATTATGCTATATTGTGGTATATTTGATTCGAAATTAACTTAAGGTGACTGACTACTTTTGAACGTTCAATTTGAGCCCACGATGTGCATGCACACAAAAACTGCTCAATACAGCATGACAACCTTCACATTTTTATTGAGGAACCATACACGTTTTGAACTTCAACAGAACTTAACCAACCTTTTCTTTCAATTCTTCCTACTGCTTCTACTTGTGACTCATGCTGCTTTTCCACTGTCTGAAGTGTTGCTTGCTGCTTTTCCACTGTTTGCTGTAGTGTTGTATGCTGCTTTTCCACTGTTTCCTGTAGTGTTGTATGCTGCTTTTCCACTGTTTCCTGAAGTGTTGTATGCTGCTTTTCCACTGTTTGCTGTAGTGTTGTATTCTGCTTTTCCACTGTCTGAAGTGTTGTATGCTGCTTTTCCACTGTTTCCTGTAGTGTTGTATGCTGCTTTTCCACTGTTTGCTGTAGTGTTGTATGCTGCTTTTCCACTGTTTCCTGTAGTGTTGTATGCTGCTTTTCCACTGTTTCCTGTAGTGTTGTGTGCTGCTTTTCCACTGTTTGCTGTAATTTTTGTAATCTGTTGATTACTATTGAGATAAAAATAATAGTGAAATCAGAATTTTTCCATTATTAACCTTTGACTCATGCGGATCCTACAACACTGGAAACCGCCCATAAAAGCACACCTTAAATGAAAAATTCTGGCTTCAACAATTTTGATCAAGTTGACCTAAATACCAGTCTAAAATTTTCCCTAGGAAACAGAACAATTTAAAAAAATCAAAAAACCTGCAGAAATGTCCAAAATTATAATGAAAAAAACTTTAAACATTTTTGGAAAACCAAAAATGACTGTTTTTGACGTCATTTCCCAAAACCAAAAATCACCCTTTTTCATCGCATCGTTTCTCCTTCATTTTTTTATTTCTACTTAAAAAATACCCTTACACAGTAAAGTTTAGACCTAGTCCTTAGTCCATAAAATGCCACAGTAGGCTGTTCATTGATTCCAGAGCACACCGGATAATCACGCCAAAAATTCTAACTCGTACGAATGTACGTGATTTACAAACTTTTGATGCAAAAATCCATTGCAAACATTGTTTAGGTCCAGAAAAACACTGAAAAACCTCAAAAATCTCCAGGAGTCAAAGGGTTAAGGTAAGGATTCATTATAATCTTTATGAGTTTGAATAAAATTTTAGACTTAGTTAAAATTGAGGCCTGTTGGCCAGTATTCTCTTACTAGCTTAGTATATGACGGTGGGGAGTGGGCTAGTTTTTTTTTTTAAATCATTTCAGATCATTACAGAATTTGTTTGTTGTTCTGTGCCATGCACTTTGCTATGTGTCCCACCCATTTTTGCTATAGGAGTGATACACCCTCTATGACCACACAGGTGCCTTTGCACAGCCTCATCACTGTTGATGAGGTCATAACCCATTGACCCACTCACTTTCATTCATACTGTTAGTCAATTTTAGCTTATCTCAGTTTTTTATGAATCAAAACTGGTAAAAATGGCATCTGTTGTTCAACAAGATCTTCAACAACATCAAAAAATAACAACTCACCTGTTTTAACAGAATCTTGTATATCTTTCTCTTGTTTAACACACTGTTGCAACATTGGGTACAAGACATCCAGTGGTTTTTTCACATCTGTATTTTTCAATATCAAGAACAAAAGCTGTTACAAATATAACACATTAAAACTTTTGTTTATAATCAATAATGCAATAGAGTAACTCGTCGTAATTAATACATAAAAATAGGGATATATATATATGATGTTAGACACTGTATTAAATCCCAAATGTATGGCCACTAGCTGGCTTTTAGTGTTCACATACTTTCATACACAAGGTTTTTGTAGTCAAACAAACAGAAATATTATATATCTATAATACAGAACAACTGATGGACTATACATACCATCTTGTACAGACTTGAAGTCAGCAGCAGATGCCTTGAACAGTGCTAATGCCTTGCATGCATCTGTCCATGCTGTATTAAATAATGCATTAGGTATTGCTGCATCAGTCACATGTCCTATTAGTGTGTTACGGATTTTCTTAAGATCATCCAGTGCTTTTTCTTCAGGACTGGAAGGCAGCACAAAATGCAAAGATGAATATTTCAGCACGGAGGTCAGAAGTGAGAAGTCCCAGTCGTTGGTGTTTCCTGAATTGAACTTTGTTTCTTCATCTTTGAAGCTGAATTTTAGTCTCCTTGGCTGTATATTTTTCATTTCTGTTGCTTCATGTGGTGTGTCTTGCCAAGGCGGTGGTACTGCACCAGGTATAACACGCTGGTAAACTATTGGCCACTGTGTCTTAAAGTACTCTCGTAGCTTTTGGTTTCCAACACGAAACAACAGAAGAGCCAAGCTGAAGAAATTATCCCTGCAAAAAAAACACCAAATTTTGAAAACATTTTATTATCAAAAATCAGAAAAAAAGGACAAGAAGTTGATTCAACTCTTCCTCACTGATGCCTTAATTCTTTTGACATTAAATTTAACCAAAACTATAGCAATTTCTTTTCTTTACCAATACATGTACATAATTTTACAAGAAAATTTCACCCACCTTTCTTCTTGGCTGCCCATGATACTTCAAGGTTTAAGACAAGATCTAAAAGAGTAAACAGAAAAAACTGTCACACATTTCTCCTCAGTGTTATAACAACCCTGTAGGATGAATAACTGATTAACATGATATGTCTAATTTAATTTAGAAAAAACCTACTAATGGTCTATCACCAATCGAGCCCTGTGATTGACTGAGTTACTAGGGGTCTATTAGTGATAGACCTCTAGTAGCGCAAAGCGCCGGTTTTGAAAACCAAAAAATATATATTTAAAGCAAAATCCAAAACGTTTTGCATCCTTTTATTGGACCGATTAGTAGGTTTTTACTAAAACAATTAGACCAGTCGGACTCGAGGACTAATTGTTAAATAGATCTCAACCACTCAGTTCTGGATTACCTACTAAATATCTAATAATTTTCCTTCCATAAGTAAGGAATGTATTTTTTGGTCTGAAATGCAGTGAGAACAGTGCTAATAAATGTGGAAAAGGTTAAGACTTTGGTATTCCTTTGCATCTACTATCACACAGCACTTAACCCTGTACAATTTACAGATCTACAATAAGACCTCTGATGTAGCGCTGATAAATCCACTGATACAAGTCAGTTATTTAGCACAGACGTGTTATAACTGGTACAAGAACTTAAAATGCCCCATTTACAGCATCCTGTGATCTTTGGATTAAAACTTTTCACTTACAAATGCTATTAAACATCTGATTATGCGATGATCAGTATGATCTATATGAGTTTCTACTCTTCCACAATACACTGCATATCAACATCTGCTTGCTACACAGCTGTTAGAAGTTCAATATTCCTTGATTTAGATCTTATCTTAGAATAATATACCTAGAGACCTACCACGATACACCTAATGTAGTGATGCATTCACTGATACAAAATGCCATGGAAAACTTACTTGAACAGCAAGGAGAAGAAGGGAGAAGGAGAGAGAGAAACAACGCCTTTGGTTCAACTTTTGTTTTGTGCCACACAAAAGAATACCTTGGGCTCCAGCATTAATGCTTTGAATTCAACGAACCAATCAGAGGCCGCTATTACAGGACAGAGCAGGTGGCAAGCCAAATCATGAATGTTTTTTATAGTCTCAGTTAACCAGACCATTGCCCCAAAAGTGATAATGCCTAAGCTGAAAATCTTTATGTAACTATCAAATCCCTTCTTATTCAGAAAATCAGAAAATTAAGCAACATTAAACAGCTAATTTTGAGATGATCAGTATGATCTAAATCTGTTCCTAGTCTTCTACAATACACTGCATATCAATGTCTGGCTTGCTACACAGTTGTTTGAAGTTCAATATTTCTTGATTTATAGCACTGTGTGTTGTACACCTTTACTTGGTGGTATCTTACACTAAATCTTATCTTAGGATATACCTAGAGACTTACCACGATACATCTAATGTAGTGATGCATTCACTGATACAAAATGACATGGAAAACTTACTTGAACAGCGAGGAGAAGAAGGAGAAGGAGAGAGAGAAACGACGCCTTCGGTTCAACTTTTGCTTTGTGCCACACAACAAGTCGACAGCAGCAGGGGGGGGGGGGGTGGGGGTTGGACACAACGCGCGAAGCATCAAGGGACAAAACGCTAATTTGAATTCATTTGCTCCTGGACGTCGAGAAGTGAAGAGCTCCCGACGGTTTGAAAGTTCAAACTTGATGTAAACAAACAAAGGACATAAGAATATCAAAAGTTTATGGAGAAACGAGAAGTCAATTAGCTATTTTATATATCATACACAAAATTTGGAATTTATTGAATAAAATTCAAAACTAAATAAAGCAAATTATTTGTAGCCGAGTGTTACAAACTACCGAGTTTTTCATCCGAAAATCTTTCAGCTCAATTAAATGATTGCTAGGATGCCTAATATGTTGAAGTAATTCAGCTTTTAACAAGGAAATAACTGATTCTGATCCTTTTGGCAACGGAATGCTTGAAAATTATACTGAGGTTTTTAAAGGAATCGACTAAAATAATATGATGAGAAATTTCAAAACTTTATAAAACTGCCGGCGTAATTGAGTTGTCGAGCAAGCGCCGATTGATAGAAGTCAAGAAACTAAAACTTATATGACACGAAAATAAAGTATTAAAAAAGTTTTTTACTTATGGCAAGAAAACTCTGTTTAAAAAATATCAGAAAACTACTTGCCTGTTCGTAAAATTACCCAAATTATCAGCAGCAGACTCTGAAAGCCCTGCAAGTGTCACCACAGATCGTAGGTAAAGATTGAAAAACAAAACAAACATGAAATCTCTAAAAAGCAAAGTGTGAAAATTAAATGATATAGAAACAATAAAAAAAGCAAATATAGCCACCTATTCTGATCATAAAAATGTCTGTTAGTTCAGTGAAAAACAGTATCGCGTAATTGTGAAAACCTTGGCCCTGTCTACATAACCAATGTGAAAAAACAAAATATCAAGCTTTCCCAAAAAAAATGATCAACAAAATTCAATTCAATATAAGAGTATAAATAGAACATTAGTAAAGTATTTATTGGTTGACAACATCTAAAACTAGTTATAAAATTCCATCCTTTTTCGAAAGCAAAATAGTATTTTCAACTCGTAATGAAGAAGTAGAATGCCTCTGATTTCACTGTTAATAATAATATACTTTTCTTTTTTTTTGGTCTTTTTCCCCACAAAGGAAACAACTTGATTAAATAAAATATTGTTTTAGAAGAACTTTTTTCAATTACAATGAATAAGGTAAGGTAAGGTAAACTTTATTTCAACACGCTAAGACATGCAACAAACTGCTGGTTTAGAAAAGGCAAGGACTGAACCCTCATAACGGCTAAAAATAAACCTAAAAGTTCCCGATAATAAAGTTCAATCTAGTTTGATAACTAAGAGTTAAAAAAAACGAGCAACAAGCTCAAACAAAGTCGTGTAATTTCTATTTTATAAACGTGAAGTTAGTAAATTAAAAGAGATTTTTGCTGAATTTGTCTTAAATTTGAGCATTTTGAGTTTGTTTATTCATTGTTGTATTATTTGAATTATTTTAGTGGTCTTTCACTTATCATAACATGGGTTTGTTATTATTATTATTGATCAATTTTGTTGCAGCCCTCTCTTTTCCACCCAAATGTCACAATCCCGATTTTGCGTATTTTTTTTCTTTGAGGGGTGGGGGTGGGAGCACCTCGCTTCAGGGAAATGGCGGTCTTGACTACCAACCTCTCCCTGTTCAACGAAACCTCACAAGCATTTCGAGACACATTTTAAAGTTTTGATACGGACATATCATATCTTATCCACAACAAAAAAAGAAAAGCTTATGCGCAGTTCAGACGTCAAACTTTTGCCGCGTCGAATCTAATAGTCCTCTTTACCTTCGTTGTTTGTTGTGCCCATTTCAGACCATGTGATGCCACTCTTGGGAGTTGATTCTTTCATCTGGAAATATTTGAAATAGAAGAACATTTTATGTTGTCTGAAATGGGCATTTGCATACGAAGTTAATTAAAGAGGTCTATTGCCTTTGAGGTCGAGCGCTGTTTTCCTTGAAACTAGGAGAAGTAGGTGAAGCGCAAACACTAAATCCACGAAATCAAATCAAATTGTTAGTGTCTAATAGTTTTTAGAAAAAACCTACTAATGGTCTATCACCAATCGAGCCCTGTGATTGGCTGAGCTACTAGGGGTCTATTAGTGATAGACCTCTAGTAGCGAAAAGCGCCGGTTTTGAAAACCAAAAAATATATATTTAAAGCAAAATCCAAAACTTTTTGCATCCTTTTATTGGACCAAGGTTTTTAATAAAACAATTAGACCTCTCGCCCTCATGGCCTACGAGCTACGAGTCAATAGCCCATTCGGCCTTCGGCCTCATGGGCTATTGACTCGTAGACCATTCGAACTCAAGGACTAATTGTATCAGCCAATCAGCGTTGATGATTTCCCCGCTCTTTTTCCCACGTGACTGGTTGTTGGTCCAAAGAGTTCAAAGTTGGTTTGTTGTTTTGTTGTTCTTTGAACCAAGAATTTCTACTGGATTATTGCTCTCTTCTCAACACTTTACTGACTTACACAACCAAACAATATTGCAAGTGAATACCTCAACTAGTAAATCTCTTTGAATCAGACTTTCAAAGGGATAAAAAACGTGGAAAATTCTCTTGTTTTAGGTTCGAGTTTGTCAAACTCTAAAATGGCCGTCAAGACTTTCGTTTAGACTTTTTTATCTTCAGTCGTTGTTCTGATGGAGGAGGCTTGTAGTAAAAGAACAATCAAACGGTAAGCAAAAACTCAGTCGTTTCTTGATATCCCTGTTTTTAGAAGAGACAATGTTTTTTTTATCACTGAAATATTTTAGACTCGCTTGTCGTCTTCATAGATTTTTGAAGATAGAATTCAATTTTTTGATCTTCGTTGTAATTCTGTTCAGTTTTTAACTAGAAAAAAGAAAGTAATATAAGTTTAATTCAAACGCTTCACATTGTAAATAAGAAAGAACTTTGAATAAACTCGAGAGAACAAAATCTTCATTGTTGTTGAATCACGTTTTCTTTCACCTCAAACAAACTCGAGCTGAAAGACTTTCTTAATATTTTACTTTACAAATGAGTTGTCAAATAATTATCTTTCCATGTATTCTAGTAATTCAACTTAATATTTGTCAGTAGAGTTTCTTTTTTTACACATTTTTTTCGTCCATCTTCGACTCAACAAAACAAGCGATCATTTGCCGCCATTTTTTACCACAAGGTTTTTTTACTTTACTGCATTAAAAACAAAACAAAACCAAGTGTAAAGACTATTTTATCAATGAAATACTGTACAATAACGAGAAATATCGAGGGGTTCTTTCATCTTCAAGTCAAATAATTTTATTTTGTGGAAGAAAACAAGTACATCGCCAGAAATCATCACCATGGCGCCCGCCATGAGTGGTCAGCAGTCTTACCCCTAAAGTACTGGCACTAGCCAATTTCAAAATGGCGGACAAAGTAACCAGGCCGTATATATATGAAATCTGCTGTTTACAAGCTTCAATTTGATGTATTACTCGCTAGTTTTCGTTCAATATTATTCAAGCTATTGCCTCGGGAATTTGGAAATATGGAGTCCGTTATTGTGTTTATCCGTTGGAGCAAAAAAGACGATTTTAAATTGAAAAAATGCTACATCTATTTCTTCTTTAACGAGGTAAAACGACTTGGAATTCACATTTAGTCTATTGAAATTCATGACACTCATTACAACTTTTTAATATATACATTTATTGTAAGAGAAAAAATAGTTTACTTTTGGTATCTACACGTAAGTTTCCCCTTTCGCTTTGTAATTTGTAAGTGCCGCGAAAGGCAGAATCAAGGATTAAAATATGCTACATCAAATTTACACTTTGTTTATTGTTTTTGCCATACCATAGTAGCTTATATACTAAGGTTTGACATGTGAACTATAACTTTTTAATTTACTTAATAGTAATTGAGCATTTGACAGGAAATAGTTCGACTCGTATAGTTTTACCATCAATTTTTAGTCCTTGGAGATAACAAGAGGGGGACTGGGTCGAGTAGCATTTTCGCTTGACGGTGGGGATTTCTGGCGATGATTTTTTTGCTGTTCTGAGTCAAATTCCCTTTGTTCAAAATGAGAATCTGAAAAAAATGACTTTTTTTGTTGGGAAAAAAGTCTGTTTTAACTTTGTTCAATAGAAATATTGATCCAAACCATCTTGTAGTTGTATTTATATCAAAGCACTTGACATTTAACAATAAATATCTTGGATTTTCAAGGGATTTTTGTTGAGGAAAACATTCCAACCAAGATTAAACTTCAATATTTTCTTTATTATCCAATAAAATATTGTACAAATAATAACAGATATATTCCAGTACAATTCTCTTTTTTCAGTCATCTATATTAACAATGTAACACCAGGTTTGTGTTTTTGTACAAGTTGTTTTACACGTTCCTTACATTCTGCAGTTATTTCCTTATTATCCAATAAGTATAACCTTTCTACATGACAATCATCTTGTATGAAGACCCTACAAATACTCTCTGCCCCTTCGTCTGTTATCTTATTCCTCCCTAGGCTTAGGTCGGTTATTTTAGTTTCTGTTAGTACACTACAAATACTCTCCACTCCTTCGTGTGTTATATTATTATTGGTTAGGTCTAGGAAGGTTATTCCAGTGTTTACTAATGAGTCAGTTATTTTTTCTACACATTTATCATCCAAACTACAACCATCCAGCTCCAGTTCATTTATGAACGAATTACGAACAAGTGAATCACACAGAACACCAACACCAAACGAGGTTAAAGGTGAATTACTAATGAGCGATGTATAACCACTATATGACTGTGGATGTTGTTCTTTTAGTAAATGAATGACATCTAATAAATACGATATGTATTTCATGTCAACATCAGTTACTCTACCAAAACTAATCAACCCATTACTATCACAGTATATATCGTACAGATTATTTATGGTTAGTTTAGTTAGTTTATCCTCTCCATACTCATACAGACACTGTAATATTAGCAGTTGATTTACATCATCATCATAATCCTCATCCTCCTCCTCCTCATCATCCTCATCATACTCATCATTTGGTGTTATCCGTTGGATTAGTTCTTCCATTAGTTTTCCATCTTTTCCCCTCAAACATCCAGACATGAACACAAGCGTTTGCCCACTCACTTTCTTTTTGTCTGGGATTTCTTCATTATTTACAAAGAAAGAAGCAGAGAGATACTCTTGGAGGGTTAGGTGAGTAAACATATACTCAGCTTTTGTTTTAAAAGCTGAGATTCTAATTCCAGGAACACAATGAAGAATGCCGCTTACTTTCAAGTTTTCAATTTCGTCCTGGGAAAGGTTTACTTTTATCATGTCATCTTCGTCAAAAATATATTTACTCTTCTTCAGTAAATTAGCTGCCAATTTTGCTAGTTTATCCAGCGTTTCTTGAGCTACTTTCATTGTATTTTCTGACATTTCTAAATATTTAAGATTTGCATGGAGTTTTTGTACAACAACGTTAACAACCTCATCATAAAGATCAGTTATTTTAGCGGGTAGATTTTCTGTGATTCCCGACTGAGTAATTCGCCATTCTAAACACCAGCCCAACAAGAAAGACAATAGTGGAATATGACAAAAACTAACTAGGTTCTCATTTTTTTCTACGTGTTCGCGTACCGTGTTTTTTGTTCGTTCTTTTTCTGGTTCGCTAAAATAGTTGTCAATATACTCGGTGACTTGTTCAGGTGAAAAGCCCGAGATTTCTACGTATCTGTCAACATTGATTTTTCGTAAATCCTCGGCTTCGCCTGGTCTTGAAGATACCAAAAGAACAGAATTTTTGAAAACTTTTTCTTTGAGCAGTTTAGAACAAAGTGCAGGAATTGGCATCTTTGCTCTTGAATCATTTGGATATATTTGCTCGAAATCGATAGCGATTTGTTTACGGTGCTGTTCTGAATATTCATCAAACCCGTCCAAGATGATCAGTACCTCGGAGGGATTTTTAGTCAAATATTCAAATAATGAATCATCAATGACTGAATTGTCATCAAGAAGGGGAGAACAATTCAGTAATTCATGTAAGTTCAGCTCTTTATCGCAATGTGAACTGAGCTGACGGAACTTTAACAGGTAGGCGAACTTAATATTGAGAGTGTCTTCATTTTGAAATAATCTATTCATAGACCAATCTCGCATGACTTTCTCGCAAAACATCGTTTTACCTATCCCGGGTTTACCGGTAAGTAGTAATGTTTTTGGATTTTCTCTTTTCTTGTCAATAAAAATATCTTCGCATTTCTTAACTTTAAAACCTGCCGTTCTTTTGGTGTATTTCTGCAGCTGTTGTCTTCTACTCAGGCCTTTTGCTTGCTCTTTTTTCACTTGTTTTTTATCGCCATAATAGACTGTCAGGTTGGTGAAGATGTCGTCTGTCTTTGCACTGGTGTCATTGGAAAGCATCTTGGGTAATGATTGTGTCCCTTTTTGGATGGATGATTTTAATGCTTGACTACAGTTATTTATGTCTGTAAAATAAAAACAATATTCATTTGATATGATATAACAATGATTATGACTGATGGGGGGAATTAGCAAAAAATAGAGTGATCTAAAAAGCCTTCATGTAAAAGAGCTGAATTGCAAATATTTACTTCAATCTGTAATAATTTTTTTTCAAACTTATTGATTTAAGTGTCTAATAGGTATTTTAATCCAAAATGTTGTCTTTTTTATATCAGTAAAGCCCTGCCATTATTTGGGGGAGGGGGGGGGGTCATATGAAAAATATATACTAGTTATACAATGGTTTCAAGTGGCATACATAGGAGATATTACATGGTCGCGCGGAGATACAAATTTTATCTTTGAGTGTTGATATTACGAGTGAGAGATAATATCAACACTCAGGCCCGTAACCAGGGGGGAGCACAGGGTGCACGTGCACCCCCCCATCAGACCAAAAGGTCCGCTTTTTATCAACATTTGTTTGTTAAAGTTAATAAAGTTCATTATTATTATTGCTTGAAAATAAAAAAAAAATACAGATTTAATGTAAATCAAAAAATTAAACCACTATACTACACTTAGGTCCATTTTTACTTGATATGCACCCCCCCGGTAAATGTTCTGGTTACGGCCCTGAACACTCAAAGATAAAATTTGTATCTCCAAGCGACCATGTAATGTTCTGTTTATTATATGAAAAATAATGGAGAATTTGAGACTTGCTGAGCAAAAAGTCGAAATTTGACACTACCAGTGTTGATATAAATCGTATCCCCACTGGCCACTGGTGGGAGTGGGGATATTAATTTTATCATTTTGATGTCACTCAATATCACACTCTATTTCATATAATTACATGGAATATCCCACGAGTCACTTGTAGTTTCTAGTATACACACAAGCCTTTATAAGGCGAGTGTGTACACAGGTAACCCAAGCACTCTACTTATGGCAGCTTTGCAATGGTTTCATTGAAAAAAAAAACTGAAATTGCCATAATTTTGTAAATTCTAAATTAAATGATCTTAAACTAGCAAAGTGTGTTGTTCTCTTGATTCTTACATCTCTACGAAATTTAAGATCGATTTAAAGAAGTTTACTATTTTTTCACCTATAATATTATAGATGAGGAGAAAAAAATTTAAACACAAGTTACCCAAAACCACCACACCCCCCATGCCTGTAAGAAATGAATGGTCCCTTAGGGATGGTCTTCCTCTCCTAGTCTTGTTTTATTGGTACAGCATGAAAATATTGTGCAGAAAGTGTCAGAAAGGAAAGCTTTATAAATCTACTTCATATTTCTCAGATATGTCAGTTTTCATTCCTAGGGTAAACAAAAATTGTTATTGGACAATTTGGGTTGATCAAGTCAATTATTTTAAAGTGGAAAAGGATTTTATATTTCTGTATTCAAAAAGGTAGGTCATTCTAGCAGCTCAGTGCCAATCAGTCATCCATGGTCATCCAAGGTTGAACTTGATTGATCTCCTTCAATGTCAACTGCCATCAGTCATCATCAAGCGATTAGTTGACCACAGTTGACCGATCTGCACTGACAACTGCTAAAATGGTGTAACTTCATTATCAATACACTTACAATATTTCATATATGCCCCGTAAGTCAAGTAGATGAGTAAGGCACCAAAAATATCAATAACCAAGGCTCTTAGACCATAGTGTGTACAACCATAGAGAACAAAACCAGCTACAACAACCAGTACAGCAACTGAAAAAAGAAAGTGAACATGAAAAAAGCACAAAAATATGACTGAGATTAAAGTGCACCTAAACCCTGTTACGATACTTTCAGTATTGATGCTACACGAAGTGAATAGTTGAATGGTGAAACATTTCTTAATTTGAGTGTTGTGTCTTTAAGTTATGAAGGTTTATATTTCCAATATGTTAATGACTGTGACATCATCGCAGACTTCATGAAACATACAAACTTTAACAGGTTCACACAAACAGTATTTAAAAAGCATCATCATAACGCTTATGGTTTCCACAATGTTTACTGTGCATTTGGTGTGTCATAATGGCCAGACTGTTTAGTATTACGAGTAAAACAAATATACTCAAAGTCTGTGATGACGCACAGTCATTAACATATTGGAAGTATAAACCAGATTCATATTTAAAGCCACTGCTTTGTTGTTCTTTAAAGATGTATCTTCAATCAATAAATCGCCTTCATTTTTAACATAAAATTGTGTAGGAAATCTGTGAGTTAGCTGTGCCCTGACATAGATCAGCCCAGTTATAAATCAAATAAAACTAATCCCTCTAATATTTACTAAGGTATAATGTGAACTCACCTTTGAATTGATTATCTTGAACATTTTCTATTGATTTCCTTCTCACTGCAGAAAACAAGACAAAATCTGTATGTCAGTATAGATAGGTTTTAGTTGATTAGCTATGGAGTGATTTTCCTCAGACCGTGAAATAGTTAGTAGACTGATAGAGCTTAGTAGATTTCATTCATTCCATTGTTTCCTTTTGTGTCTATATGTGTATTTGACTATTATATACCACCTAATTATTAGAAAATTTTTCACAGTCCAAGGAAACCACACTGATATTGTTAGCTTTATGTAGTGCTTACAACAGGTTGTATTAAAGTATCAGATTTACAACTTGAGCTAGATCTGTCAAGTGATTATAGGTCTGTTACAACACAGACGTGAATGTTTTAAACTACTTATGCAGCCTTTTGGTACATAATTTCCTTTTGTATTGAAATTTTAAAGACATAGTTTTTTAGAAAATCCTTGTTAAAGTTAATGCAAATGAACAGCATTTTGTATCAGAATAACAAAACTCTTCACACGGTTTATTCGTAATATATACAATATGAGTGGCCGTGTTGTATAAGATATACAACCACGAGCCGAAGGCGAGTGATTGTATATCTGATACAACACGGACACGAATATTGTATATTACTTATGAAACGTCTAGGTGTGTACATTCATGTTCTACTAAAATTTTAAAGATAAAATTGAATTTGGCTGAGAAAATTGGAGTTAAAGTTTATGCAAATCAGGACGGTTTTGTATCAGATATACAACCTCCTTCACGGACAATGATTTCTATTGTCTTTTCATCATTAATTATTCATGAGTTTTATAATTATGGTTTATTAACATACTGTATTCTCACATATTGCTATTGGAGAATTATTAGAGAAATTGGCCATGGGCTATTTAAAAAGGAAAACAGGAATATGTATTTGATTCTATAAGTAAAAATGCTCTGGCTCAGCTTGTGAGATGCATTTTTGTTGCTTTTGAGGGTTAGGCAAAATGTAGAAAGCAACAAAAGCTTGCTGCACAACATGAGAAAGAGAAATTTTACTGATAGAATCAAAAATATATCTATATTATTCTTTTTTCACAATGATTATTTAGCCAGTGCACATGAATACTGGTTTATCAAAGTTTGTATCTGAGATATACAGTATCTGGACTTTTGATGAGAAGTTGTTGATAGTTTGTATTCACTATATTGATATATAATCATTGATTTGTAATTACAAGAAAGAATAACTACAGGTTTCCTCTTCATCCCAAACTCTTTTTCCCTTCGGTCATAAGCACCCTCCCCTTAACATAAGCCCTACTGGTTATAAGCCCATTAATGAGGATATAAGCTGGGATTTTATACAGTATTGATCGAATGCCAGTATGGCCGCCACTTCATTATCATAATTTTTTAAATTCATATTTTAGTTGACCACTACATTGAACATATCAAAATCACTGCGGACAAAAGCCTCAGGATCAAATTTCTGCCAGGCGTTACTCGCAGACAGCAATACATCGGACTCGAAAACAATGCAAATTTTGAAGCTTTCCAGCCAATTTCTCGAAGATTATGACTTAGAACACATTTGTACCTCCAGAAATACAAACACTGATATTCATACTGTAACTGGTAAGAGTTTAAAGTCATTTCGTTGCGATTTCATGGGGGCAAACTTGAATTTTCTGATGCCGGTAGGGGACGTTTTAACAAGGCGTTCCTAAGTTTTTGTCAACCAAGTCGTGGAATACTGGGTTTAACTTTAATGCGCATGTCCCAATCCAATTTTTACCGCCAGAATATGAATCTAGAATAAATTACCCACATTTTGGTACCAAAAATGTCTATATTTTTTGAGTTTTGCGTGGGGCAAATTGCTTCTAAATATCCCTCTGTTATCCTCTTGCTTCTCTTGACTTTCTGTGTGACTGTAGTAGCAGTTGGAGAAGATTTTAGCGACACAAATGACGGTACAAACTCTGGATTTGGCCATGATCCTGCTTTTTTTATTTACAGAATCAACACGTAAGTCATTAAAAAATATAAGCTTATATTTCTTAGAAAAATCGTAATAGCCCGAATATTCTGTTATTATATGTAGTTTTTTGAGGGTTTCTCTTCACTGTATTCGTCGTATTCATTCATGAATCGTTTTGGGGGACGTGAGACTCTTTTCCTTAGGCCCGCCATCTTAGATATGTTAATATATGCGCAAGCGCAGTAGTGAGCGTCTTATATACCAGTCACCAATATTAAATGTCCTCAAATGTATGCAATGATTTTGATATGTTATAGATTAAAATGATATCAACAAAGTTAGAAAGTCATCCAAATCTCTGTAATTTTGATTCCAAATAGCTTCACTTGAATTCAATTTATAGCAATGAAACTTTCCAAAAATACACATTTCTGCTTGCTCTTTTGAATTCTGATGGTGGTCCTTATTTTTTAAGAAAGGTTTTTATTTCTGAAAGTCAATGGCGGCCATATTGGTATTCGATCTATAATCAAAACAATTTAATACCTGGCTGCTGATGGTAGGTTGTACTGGGTCTAACATCATCACTAATGCTACCTGCTCTTTCATCTGCAATGAATCATAAAAATATGGTATTAAATCTACCTGAACAGGATATGCTTTCTACATTTTTATATCCAATACCTGACTGCTTCTTGTCAATGCCACTTGGTCCAGCCTCTGCTGTACATGTATCACTGCTGGATGGTCTTTCATCTGCAATGAATCAATAAATTTGTTATTTTCTTGAACTGCAAATAATAATTTTTATCATTCAAATTATTTTTTCCGTCATTTTGATTGGCCGAGAGAACTGCAAATAACTGCCTACAAATAACGGTCTGCTCATGTGCATTACGGTGCAGAGCCATCTTACTGCAAATAACGGTCTGCTCATGCGCAGTAACGCTGCAATTGACAATGGCTGGCTTCCCTGAAAAAATGAGCTGACTTCTTTGTTATTGTTTGACTCCTGCGCACTGCCCCTCAAAGATTAGAAAAAATAATTTGAATGATAAAACAATTATTGAACTCGGTTATCGCAAAATATCGAGATTTGTTAGTGTCTTGCAAGCAATTATTTGCCTCTGCCTTCAACATCGGCAAATAATTGCTTGCTCGCCACTAACAAATCACGATATTTTGCTCAACCTCGTCCAATAATTGCTTAGTGTGTGTGTGTTTGCTGGGATGTTGGATTCTCAAAAAGACTAATTATAGAGATGAAGCATAATTCAAACACTGCTATTGCTCAGTTAAGAGATTTTCAAAATGTCTAGCTCACCTAAAAATCCATCTTTGAATAAAACAGGATACAGGTCACCTTTGCTATTGATGGATAGTACACCAACAATCTTACGAGCATATATTGGATTACCCAGAAGGGTGCTTTTCCTCTCTGCAATAATAACTGGTGCACCTTTAGCTCTCTTCACATCAAAGCCTTCCTTGCTTACATTACTCAGCCTGTATGATCCATCTTCTTTTTCAAACTCCAGTACTATTTTCTTTTCACCTTCAAACACACATGCAGACAGTTTCTTGTGTTCTTTTTTCTTAAGATCTTTCTCAGTAAGAACTTTATATTGCAGAGTATGATAAAGCTTCTTATTACCTCCTTCAAACACAACTGTGCTAACATCTGCTTGCTTATGATTCTCAATATTCTTCACTTTAGCTGGATCCTTTTGCTTGGATTTTGCCTTCCACTGATGAACCACAATGTCATCCAAACGTGCATCTATATTATCTGGGAAGATACTGGCACTTGTTATGAGGAGTACATTTTTTTCCTCAGGATCTTCTTTGTCTGGTACGCATATTTTAGTAGCAAAACCCAGTTCTCTTTCAACTTCCTTTGTTTCTTTATTTAACAGTAGCAATCTAACTAAAGCTTTCTTGTCTGTTTCTTCCAGAAAGAGAGACATCGTAGAAAGACTTTAGTTAGATAGGGACTGAAGAAAGATTGAAGAGTGGAATATGATGAATCTGTTGAATGAAAAAAATAGAACATTTTACTATAATTATGTCCTTTACAGGTAGTCTTACACACGTAAGATAATGGATAAACATGTAAATCCTGTATCCACTTTCTAACAGCATAGTGAGTGAGCAACTGAGTGAGACATTTGCATATTTAGAACCAGCCTCACAATAACTCATTTCCACACTTCACATATCCAGGTAGATTCTCAAAAACACAAAGAATAACTTAATTAAAAAACTGCTGGAAACGGAGATCTCTTTGATGAGAATCTTCTTGACCTGGTAGGTCTTAAAATATGGACACCTCTTCAAAGAATCATTCATGAAATTCATGAATACAAGATATTTCTAGATCATTGGTAACATTTTACCACTATAGATGCGTCTAAAACCACTAAAAGTACAGCAAACTGAAAATCTAACGTCTGTACAGCGAGTGTACACGAAGACTATCACCGATATCACCCTAAACTATCAGGCATTTCTTGAATAAATACATTATCTAGGTTATGATTCTCAAGTGCTGTAAATCACTGTAATTTTCCAATTTTCCTACAGATTTTACAGTGGATATTAGCTGTATTAAATTGCCCCATTCTGTAATCTCTGTGATATCTAGAATGCTTGTTTTGTGCCGAAGAAGTCTGTTTGATCACTCATGTTTGAAGGCAGCATTTTCTTGAACTTCTGCCATCATTTTGGGCTTCAAACTTGAATAATCTTTAAGATAACTTTACTTTTCTCAACTCAGACTTATCAAAATCCACTTACCTGAGGGTTAATCAAGTTGGAGTGAAATAGTTGATGTACTTTTAGCGAGAAAATCGAGGAAACAGAAGCCCCAAGTTTAGTCTTCAATCTAGCCTGCAATCTCGTACCCAGAGCCCGCGTTTCTCCTGGCCAGCGCCGAAAAACGAGAGACTCTGGGGAAACGGAATTTTTTATTCTGATTTTGGAAGACCGATTCTCTTACTGCGCATGCGTATAAGCTTGTACGCATGCGCAGTAAGAGAATCGGTCTTCCAAAATCAGAATAAAAAATTCCGTTTCCCCAGAGTCTCTCGTTTTTCGGCGCTGGCCAGGAGAAACGCGGGCTCTGGGTACGAAATTGTCTAGCCTGAGTATCAGGCCTTCGGAGCTGGGGCCCCTCTGAGAGCCTGATACTCAGGCTATCTTCAATCGATCGACGCTAACTGCTTGAATTATTTATTGTCTGGCACACCCTTCAAATCTGATCACATGATAAACACATATATGGTCATCCAAACCACAGGAAGCCCAAGAAATGTATTTGTACCTTATCACAAAAAAATGTATGTGGAATTATGTATATTGTAAGAACTGAAGTAATTTTTGTAGTTTGCTTAGCAATTGTGGTGTGGTGTGGTGTGGTGTGGTGTGGTGTGGTGTGGTGTGGTGTGGTGTGGTGTGGTGTGGTGTGGTGTGGTGTGGTGTGGTGTGGTGTGGTGTGGTGTGGTGTGGTGTGGTGTGGTGTGGTGTGGTGTGGTGTGGTGTGGTGTGGTGTGGTGTGGTGTGGTGTGGTGTGGTGTGGTGTGGTGTGGTGTGGTGTGGTGTGGTGTAGTGTGCTGTGGTGGAGTGTGGTGTGGTGTAGTGTGCTGTGGTGGAGTGGTAAGGTGAAATGACATCATTATTCACACCAGAAACAACACGAATCACTAAACCTTTCATCGTACTTTAATCAAAATAATTCAATATTATTCAATTCACATTTTTTCATATTATTTGTGTTACCCTAAATTTCACTTATAGACAGGTTCTCTATACGAGCTAAACTATCCAAGGAGTTCTACGTGTTAATTAATAGTGATTTTATAACTGATATACATTGGAAATGCTTTAGCGTAGTTGTTAGGTCTACTTTCAATTTCAAAATTTATTTCTGCCCGGTTTCCTGTTAGCGATAGCAACTCCTTTTAAAATATATTTAGGGTGACGATTTTTGCTTTGTTTCTATTGCTTCATAACTAAATATGAATCGTTGAATTTCCTCAAGAACTTATTTTCACAAAACTATATATTAATCTGCAATTAATAATATTATATTTATTGATGAATTTGGAATCAAAACTATGCAAATCTATTGAACAATCCCAGCCGTCGTAAAGAAAGGGTCTCGAACCTGGTCTGCAAGTAGGCTGGAAAAAAAATCGTGCAGGAAAGTTCTTCAAAAAGGCCTCTCTAAAGTTTGTTTAGTCAAGCTAACAGAAAAGTACAAATGAATCACACATTTTCTCGTGGAAATGTAAGAAAACAAGTTTCTTTTCTTTACGAAGTTGGACGGGAGAGAAACGAATTCATAAATTCTAAAGAAAAAAAAATTAAAATTTTTTGAAGGAAATTTTTCAACGACTTCATTCAATAAACCTTTCATTAGTTCGAAAAAAACAAGGTGCATTCTGGTCTACCTCGGGTACAAACAACACAATATAAGGCATTCATGGAGATTCGTATTTACTGGTGAAACTTATTTTATTGCAAATTTTAAACTACGAAAAACTCATCTAAGACATGATCAAGAAAATATGTTTGTACCCAAGGTAGACCAGAATGCACCATGTTCGCTATGCATGCATAATGTAATATATGTAGATTTTAAATTTTCATATTCTTAAACCAGTAGATCACAAAACTGGTGACGTAAACCACAGTATTATGACGTCGACATTATTGATGACGTCATGAGCCGTCATTTGTTACAATATTTTGATTGACGTTTTGTTGTGCATGTGCACTGTGTCTTTTAGCGTACCGTCGCATCTTCTGCATGGTTCGAACATCTCTTTAATGCGGACACCTCTCTATTACGAACACTTCCTTTGGTCCTGACTGCACTTATTCACTTATAAACAGACCTCTATAATACGGACACCTCTCTATTACGAACACTTCCTTTGGTCCTGGCTGCACTTATTCACTTATAAACAGACCTCTATAATACGGACACCTCTCTATTACGAACACTTCCTTTGGTCCTGGCTGCACTTATTCACTTATAAACAGACCTCTATAATACGGACACCTCTCTATTACGAACACTTCCTTTGGTCCTGGCTGCACTTATTCACTTATAAACAGACCTCTATAATACGGACACCTCTCTATTACGAACACTTCCTTTGGTCCTGGCTGCATTTACTACTTATAAACATACCTCTATAATACGGACATTTGCTTGTCTTGTCTTTAGTCTCCGTATTAGAAAGGTTTGACTGTAATTTATTTGCAAAGAGATTGAGCGGGAAAAGTTAAAAAGTTAGGAAAAAATAAATATTTTTTTGTGTTCGGCCTGTTGTTCAAGGCCTAAGATATTTTAATAATTATCATTCTTTCGTCATATCTGTTTCGTTTCCATGGAGACGCTTCACGGTTGACTACTTCATGTAATGCCACTCATAATAAATCGCTGACACATACGCTTGGTTCATGGAAAGGATCCATTATTTATAATGTTACATGAAGTGGTACCCCTGCTGTACTCGACGACAAGCCAGCATTGCTTTCAGGTCACGTGACGTGACACTTGACGTCACTTAGGCGAGGATACCTTTCATAGCCCGTGATTTATCCAGGTACATCTTCAAACATAGCTCTGTTTTTTATTACTTTTTCTCCTTTTTGACTCGCCTGTTGAAGGACGACGCCCCTTGCCGATTGACCTTCGTCGCCCTGAACTGGACGACGGGACACTTGGGTTACTCCCTGGTTTAGGGGTACCCCAAGCATTGTCTGTACCCCTTGCAGGCGTTTGTCCAGTAGGGCCTTGGTTACGATCATCTTCATAACTGGACGAAGATGAACCGGAAGTAGAAGAACCGGAAGTGTTTGACTTGACCGAAGGACGCAACGGTCGAGGAGGACTGGACGTATTACTAGAATCATAGTTATCGCCTTCTAAGTTACTATCATACAAGTCACTGTCTTCACTCATTTTATAGATCGGAGCCCGCGGTGACAAGGGTATATCATTTTCAGGGCTTAAGTCGTTCTCGGATGCGTGGTTCGTCATGGCGAAGAATTCCAACGGAGGAAGTGTATGCACATGACTTACCAGCTCATCAGAGTCATCAAACCGCCGTGTTTTAGCCAGTCTCCCTAAAATAGGGCTGAGTTTTGCTAAAGATGAACTACTGTTAAGCTCTTTAACGATCCTAGGTGCTGCTGAGGATGATCTGTTTCTTGACCGTAACATAGGTCGGAGAGTTGGAGTTGATTGGCTTAAAACAGGCTTCTGATGTTCCATCACTTTGGATTGAGGAAGAGGAGACGTCGTGCTGTATTCGGAATCCGAATTATTCACATCCTCACCATTAACTGATACCAAAGGAACAACACCTTGGCCTCCATTTGGTGGCACAGAAATTTCCACCCTCGTTTGAATCGCTTTATTCCCAGAATCGTCACCAAACGAAACTTTCCGAAACGTTTCCGAAGGAGGAACCTTCAGCGTAACCACTACCTCTTCTTGTTCTTTAGAATCCTTGCGTGACGAAGTAATGGAGTTGCGTGACCCAGAACTAGAAGAATTGTCTTCCTCTTTGGCTTCTTCTAAGTGTTTCATTAAAACAGCAACGACGACGTTAAGCAAGACGAACTGCGTAGCCAGTACGAAAACCGCGAAGTAAATAGGAGCAACATGTTCAAGGACTTTACAGTCGATTTCAGGACTGACTTCACAGATTTTCTTGTTGATGGTATCCTGGAATCATAACAAGACTGCATGAGCCGATCGACCTTCAGAAGAACCCAAGGTCAACATTAAGATGGGGGGTGGTGGGTGGGGGGGGGGGCAGACAATGAAGGGCGTAAGGCGATTTGTTGGATGTTGGATGTTGGATGTTGGATGTTGGATGTTGGATGTTGGATGTTGCATGTTGCATGTTGCATGTTGCATGTTGCATGTTGCATGTTGCATGTTGCATGTTGCATGTTGCATGTTGCATGTTGCATGTTGCATGTTGCATGTTGCATGTTGCATGTTGCATGTTGCATGTTGCATGTTGCATGTTGCATGTTGCATGTTGCATGTTGCATGTTGCATGTTGCATGTTGCATGTTGCATGTTGCATGTTGCATGTTGCATGTTGCATGTTGCATGTTGCATGTTGCATGTTGCATGTTGCATGTTGCATGTTGCATGTTGCATGTTGCATGTTGCATGTTGCATGTTGCATGTTGCATGTTGCATGTTGCATGTTGCATGTTGCATGTTGCATGTTGCATGTTGCATGTTGCATGTTGCATGTTGCATGTTGCATGTTGCATGTTGCATGTTGCATGTTGCATGTTGCATGTTGCATGTTGCATGTTGCATGTTGCATGTTGCATGTTGCATGTTGCATGTTGCATGTTGCATGTTGCATGTTGCATGTTGCATGTTGCATGTTGCATGTTGCATGTTGCATGTTGCATGTTGCATGTTGCATGTTGCATGTTGCATGTTGCATGTTGCATACCAAGCTTAAAAAGTGTTATATTCATATGTAAATAATGTCAGCACTGATGAAAGTATGCTGGAAAAACCTGCAGACAAAGTCTGGGAAAATTCCATATTGTTGTGACCTTTCGTTGCTTGAATTCACATCGCCCATACTGCATTTCGGGCTTGATATGCAATAAATAACAAAACCTTCACCAACCTTTTTTGATGATAGCTATAACAGAACAGGGAATGTTGGTTGTAAATCAACTCGAAACTCGAGTATAAAAGAACAAGAAAGTCTGCAAGGGATTGTGGTAGCTGTATTACGATAATGACCCAGGCGGGGATCCCGCGGGATGTACCTTCAAAATCCCGTTCCAATTGTCCCCCGTAGAAATCCTAAATAGTGTCAACATTGCCACACCAAATTCCTGGAAGTGCGCATGCTCATCCATTCCTTCACACGGGAACTTCTTGCAGTCTGGAGGCAAAGCAATATAAGAAGATAAGTACGTACCACCGCTGTGCTGCCTTTGTTGGCTGTCATCTCACATCTAGGGTATCTGGTTGATTCCTGGACTCAGCATCAAATATGAGTAAGGTTTGTTGGGTCTCTCCCTTGATTCGAGGGGTTTTCTCCGGGTTTCCCCGATTTTCCTCCCTCCGCAAACCCAAACACGCTAAATTACAATTAAATCTGTTAGTTAGCCATGCCCTGACTTAGATCAGCCCTGAGGTTGTTTCAGGGTTCTATCTGTGAGTTAGCCATGCCCTGACTTAGATCAGCCCAGAGGTTGTTTCAGGGTTCAATCTGTGAGTTAGCCATGCCCTGACTTAGATCAGCCCAGAGGTTGTTTCAGGGTTCAATCTGTGAGTTAGCCCTGCCCTGACTTAGATCAGCCCAGAGGTTGTTTCAGGGTTCAATCTGTGAGTTAGCCCTGCCCTGACTTAGATCAGCCCAGAGGTTGTTTCAGGGTTCAATCTATGAGTTAGCCATGCCCTGACTTAGATCAGCCCAGAGGTTGTTTCAGGGTTCAATCCGTGAGTTAGCCCTGCCCTGACTTAGATCAGCCCAGAGGTTGTTTCGGGGTTCTATCTGTGAGTTAGCCATGCCCTGACTTAGATCAGCCCAGAGGTTGTTTCAGGGTTCGATCTATGAGTTAGCCATGCCCTGACTTAGATCAGCCCAGAGGTTGTTTCAGGGTTCAATCTGTGAGTTAGCCCTGCCCTGACTTAGATCAGCCCAGAGGTTGTTTCAGGGTTCGATCTATGAGTTAGCCATGCCCTGACTTAGATCAGCCCAGAGGTTGTTTCAGGGTTCGATCTGTGAGTTAGCCATGCCCTGACTTAGATCAGCCCAGAGGTTGTTTCAGGGTTCTATCTGTGAGTTAGCCCTGCCCTGACTTAGATCAGCCCAGAGGTTGTTTCAGGGTTCGATCTGTGAGTTAGTCATGCCCTGACTTAGATCAGCCCAGAGGTTGTTTCAGGGTTTGATTAGATTTGAAGGTCTTGACTAAATAACTTGCTTGTACCTACCAATTCTACCAAAGAGCTCAATCCCTAAAGCAGCAAAAATGAAGAAAAGTAGAAGGAAAAGTAGTCCAAGATTGGCAACCTGATGATTAAAAAGAAAAAAAGTCAAACAACTCAAACTCCCAACTAAAGTTGTTCCACTTCAAGTGATCTGTCAAATCTTAGCATTCCTGAGTTTTTTGGAGCCAAGATTTTTCACGCGTCGGGCAAGTAGGGTGATCATTTAAAGGCATAATATTCAAGGGATTGTTCATGTTTAGATTCATGGTTTGAATTTTGAAAGTTGGATTCCAATACTCACTTGAGGTAGAGCTTGAAGCACGGTGTCCAAGAGCTTGCGAATCCCTTCTGCAGTTTTTAGTAGCTTAAGAACTATTATAAGAAGTAAAAATGAATACATGATTTAGTTTTGTCGTTCTCATCTTGAGTATGAGAATCTTTGTTTGAGTTGTATCCATATTCATGTGTCTTCTCATGTGCAACCGTTAAACAAAGAAATGATACTCTAGGGAATGACACGTGGTCTTGAGAATAAGATTCTTTGGTTGAGTTGTATCCACATTCATGTGTCTTGCAATGGATGGATCAATGAATAGACTTCTTTAGCTTAAGACGTAATTCTTTTCCATTTCAGACCACGTGTCATTCCCTAGAGTATCATTTCTTATTTTATTTTATGGAAACATTGGTGGGATGTATTTGTTACCTCTCGCTATCCTCAACACCCTCATGACGCGTATGATGGTTGGGTTGATTGGCAGCTCTTTGGTGTTCATTTCTTCCAACACGATGCCAACAACAGACAGAATGACTATCAACATATCAAGATGGTTCCATCTGTAAGGAAAGGAAATACAGATAAGGAATGATAATGAATAAAAAATATTAAGATAATAATGAATATGAAATGTCTGACTGACTGACTGACTGACTGACTGACTGACTGACTGACTGACTGACTGACTGACTGACTGACTGACTGACTGACTGACTGACTGACTGACTGACTGACTGACTGACTGACTGACTGACTGACTGACTGACTGACTGACTGACTGACTGACTGACTGACTGACTGACTGACTGACTGACTGACTGACTGACTGACTGACTGACTGACTGACTGACTGACTGACTGACTGACAACTACTTTTTGATATTTACTCACTTGTCTCGGAAATAAATCCTGAATCCCAGAGCATAAATTTTCAAAATGGCTTCGAGAATGAAGATGGCGGTGAATACATAATTGGCACATTTTAAAAAGTCTCCCAATCCTATTGGCTGGTCATTGTGTTCTAATGCCATGCAGATAACGTTCAGGCCGATGATCGCAGCTATTCCAAGATCAAAATAGCCATGAGTACAAACACAGTGAATAAAGCGACGAGGCTGTGCGTAGTGTTCGCTTAAAGCTTCCTCCTCTTCGTATTGTTCTGTAAAAGAGAAATTCAATATGAATAAAAATTAATACTGGGATCCCTGTGTCAGAAACCACGTGATTACGTAGACTCAGAGGTCATGTGTTTCGACATTTTGATTTTTGATTTCAATTTGTTGTCAGGATTTTTACTGTGTGCTAACAAAACGGCCATTTTCAATAGATCTTCTTCGAATCCGTACAATACCGCTGTGTTCCTTGATTACAGGCTCATTTACTCATTGTTAGCCTTATTTCAGCGTCTAAATATTCACAAATACCAACGGTAAAGTAAAGAATACACAACAATACAAACACTTTGAAATTCCACAGACCTTCACTGAAACACATGAATATTCTACACAAAATTGAGTCCAAGCTTGAGCAAAAAAGAAACTCATGAGAGAGTACTCACTTTTTCTTTTCTTTTCATCTTCTTTTCTCTTCTCTTCTTCTTCGTTTCTTTCCATTTCGATCAGGTCTCGGCATTTTTGAAAGTTCTCAACCACGACTCCAACCAACATGTTGAGAACAACGAACCCAGCGAGCAGCAAGAAGGCAACGAAGTACAACACTTTAACTTGGCTGTAGTTCTTGATAGGCTAAAAAAAATTGTTAAAACGAATTTGGTTTTAAAGTTGGAAGAAAGAAGATATGAATGAAAAAGAGAAGAAAAACGAAAGAAAGTATTGAGAAGAAGATGGATGGAAGAGGAGTGAAGAACTGCAGGAAAAACTGGAAGGAGAGAAAAGAGACACACACACACAAAATAATATGAAAAACTCTATGCGTTTTACAAAATTGAAAAAATAGAAGAATATAAAAGCATTGAAATAGCAAAAGTTCAAATGAATTGAACTGAAGATAATACTGGAGGGAGAAGTATTGTTCATCATGTCACGTGACACGAGATAGTCACGTGACTACTGACCTGTTTATCAATGCCAACAGCATCGATACCATCGTACATGATAGACACCCAACCATCTTTTGTTGCAAAGACGAATAGCGTAAGAAGTGCCTGAAAATATTCAATACCTTTAGAACGTCCATCCATCCATCCATCCATCCATCCATCCATCCATCCATCCATCCATCCATCCATCCATTCATCCATCCATCCATCCATTCATCCATCCATCCATCCATCCATCCATCCATCCATCCATCCATCCATCCATCCATCCATCCATCCATCCATCCATTCACCCATTCACCCATCCATCCATCCTTTCTTTCTCACCTTGGCTAAATTATCAAAGTTATATTCCTTATTCTTCCAGGCTCCATTCTTCTCTATACATTCTGCTTTAGTTGTAACAGAACCGCTCGCTCCAACACAATGATGAAACTTTCCCTTGAAAAGCTGCAAGACGAATATAAAACCCTAATGAACTGAGGTCAAAACAAATGTCATCTTACGGTACTCGATTTTTTTGACCTTGCCTCTTATTGCTAAGTTCTAAAATGGAAAGAGTTTGAACCCTAATGAATACTACATACCTGTACTCCTAGGATCCCAAATATGACGAAGAACGTAGCAGCAATAAGTACGATGTTACCAATGGGTTTTAGAGATGAGATCAATGTCTCGACTACTATCTTGATCCCTGGCGCTCTGCTGATCACCCTGGAAAACAACCCCAAACAGAACACACATCAATCTATTGTCCACCTACAAAACAATAGCCCATTCCTCGCTTGTACGACATGAGAACGAGTCTCCGTGTGAACACAGGCAGCTTATGCAATGTAGTCGAACGTTACATGAGCCGAACTTAATGAATTCAAAGAAGACCGCCTTATTAACCATTGTTTTCAATGCGTTCGGTTCATGAGAAGATCGATGTTTGAGCTGGGGCTTGATTAGACACCATTTGAAAAAGGTTCCTGGCGTTTCAGACGTTAGTCAGTTTTTACACAGTGTTTAAGTTTCCTTCTTATTCACTTGTTGTATTCAAACACAACTGCCCAACTGGTAACCACTAGTCTTTATCTGCTCCACAAAATTAGGAATCTTTTTCAAATTTTCTTTTGGTATTTTTATAGAAAATATATTTATAAAAACCAGATATCCTATTAATATATAAGTGTGCATGCGTAATATTTCAACGTTCAAGTTACGAAAGTTAGAGGAAACCTGGAAACCCGGAGAAAAACCCTCGAAACACAGGAGAGAACCAGAAAGCAACTCTACTCGCATGGAGCTTAGAAATGGGTCACTGGTCGTATCATTGAACAAAACTCTCATCCTACGCTAAATATGGTTATATATTACGTCACAGCCACAGGATGACGTCATTGCTAGTACCTTAAGGGTCGTAGTGTCCTCAAAGCTCGAAATACCCTGAGTACGCCAAGAATGTTGTTTTGACTGTCAGTGGATAACGTCACAATGACGTCAATCCAGGACACGACAACTAAGAAACCATCCATGACGTTCCAACCGCTTCGAAGATAAGGGTCGGTACCAATCCACATCCCCTTGGCGATCACCTGAAAACAGAGGTAACGCAATACAGCTTTATTAAGAGAGCGTGACAGTCATGACTGGTATCCATATTCATGTGTCTTCTCATGCGCAACCGTTAAACAAAGAAATGATACTCTAGGGAATGACACGTGGTCTTAAGAATAAGATTCTTTGTTTGAGTTGTATCCATATTCATGTGTCTTCTCATGCGCAACCGTTAAACAAAGAAATGATACTCTAGGGAATGACACGTGGTCTGAAATTGGAAAACATTATGCCCAAGGTAAAGAGATCCAATTCATGTAAAGTATTCTACTTGATTTTAATGATTTAAGAATAGCTTTGGAATTTTATCACACAAAACGTACTGACCTTGATCATCATCTCCATGGTGAAGATCGCAAGAAATACATACATAAAAATGTCAATCCAACGACGTTCCTGTCAAAATAAATACCTATAATTTACTAATACATCAATAATTATTATTGATCCTATTAATTAATGATTACTGGGAAATTATAGGTGGCGTTGCGGTAGACATCTGGGATCTCGGGTTCGATAGACCCTTTCACCAAAATGGCGGCCGCAAATGCGTTAAAATTAAAGTGTGATAAACCTTTCCCGAATTCGCTTGGATGATCACGAAACAATGGTTCCAAGTCGAGACTGAACTTGATTCTTTTATTTATCAAGGCCGACCTCGACTTGAAACCATTGTTTCGTGATAAACCAAGGGAATTCGGGTAAGGTATATTTTCAATAAACGTTTTCTCGGCGGATATAACACTTGACATAATGAATCTTCGTAGGGTTACTAAAGTAAAGGTGCTCTTTCTAGTCTAGTGCTGGGGTAGGTTTTTAATTTGAACTTATTTAAATTATCGGTCACCATTTTGACAAAGACAAGAGTATATACACCCTTTGCAGCACGTTGGAATGCAGCTCAATTTGAAGGACAAAACAATAGGTTTCAATTCTCAGGAGATTTAAATTCTTTTGTTTTGTCCTCGAGATTGAGCTGATTGACGTCCATAGATTAAAGGGGTTTATTCCTGGACTCAGCATCACTGTTTTTTTCTGTTAAACACCGTCTCGTAACTTACCACACTGCCTTCCTTCACAGAGGGGCCTTCCAGAGCCATTACAACACAGTTAAGTAGGATAAAGAACAAGACAATCCTATCGAACCATTTGTTCTTGTAGATCGTTATATTCAGTTGACGGAACCTGAACAACAAAAATGATTTTCAAAAACAATAAAGTCAAAAAAGGGAGAACACTAAACTATGTCGTGTTGCCATTACAGCCGGTGCATCATGGGACTGTTTTCGGAGACAAACTTCCAAGATGGCGTCTATATCGTCACCTAAAACAGTCATTCGATACAAACCGCTGTTTTTGAAGACCACAGACTCATCTGTAAAGGGTTAGCCTCGTTTATAAGTCAGCTATTCATAGACACCATTACAATTCCGTGGGATCTCAAAACAAGTTGCACATTCTTTACATTACCGTTGACTTTACCAAATCATTAGCAGCACTGAGCCAACTGTAATGTAAAGAATGTGCAAATTGAAGAATACCAATCTCGTGGACTTTTAAATGTGCCTATGAATAGATGACTCATAAACGAGGTTAAGCCTGTGGAAATGAGTCTGTGGTCTTCAAAAACAGTGGTTTGCATCGAATGCGAAACTGGTGAATTCACTGGTTTCTTATTCTTGACTTTGAGGGGCACTTTGCATAAATACAATAGCTTGTTATCCTTCACTGCACATGAAAACTATTGTGTTTATGCAAAGTGCCCTTCAAATCGAAATTCTTTATGGGTCGTAAAAAAGCAGTGTGTAATAATGCACTAGTTAATGATAGATAACAAAGTTGAATGTTGAGAAGTAAAGGAGATGTTTCTCACTTGTTGTCGGGCGAGAAGATGAACAAGGACCAATCAGATCGCTTGGCGCAGCATCGAGACGAGGCTTTGGCTGATTCATCCTGTGTCTTTTTTTCCTTTGTCTGCAACATACATTAATGTATTACTCTTAAGTAAATGTAGTGATAAAGAAGTCTGATTGGATGAGAAGTAGTCACGTGACGTGACTGGATTGGATGAGAAGTAGTCACGTGACGTGACTGAATTGCTCAAAATTCTTCACTTTTTCATTTCCCCCTCAAACTTGTACTTTAACAGTTGAAAAAACGATTAAATTTAAGATATTTCAAGAACAGAAGAATCAAGAAAAAATTGTTTTCGAACCACAAATTTAAAAATCTAGCTTTCTCAATCTAAACTGCCAAAATTAATTCAAAAATATCAAAGTCCTGAACTTTTTAATAAAAATGGCAAATAAAAATGCGAATTAACAATGGATTCCATGCACAGAGTGGCTCTTCTTCTACTGCTTTCCAATTGAACAGAAGAATCAAGAAAAGTTTGGTTTCAAACAACGAGTTTCCAAAACCGACACTTTTCGCTACTAGAAGCAATCAAAACGTAGGAATTGTGATAGAGTACAAAATTCAAAATATACCTTGCTCTCTGTCTCATTCTCTTCCTCCTTTTCATCCTGAGAAGGACTGGTAACGAACACCTCTGTTCTTCCCTTCGGTGGGAAAAATTTGCCAACTTTCCGCGAGGGACTGGGCGATAGACAACTTCGTGGAGATGTCGGCGCTACTTCGGAAAACCGACTTTTAGACATAACAGGTAATGAAGACCTACGAGTGTAGATCTTTGAAGTATCATATATATTGTATCCTAGTTGATCTACGTAGTATACTGATGGTGTTGGGCTTATGCATACACGGGGCTTGCTTCCACCATAATATTTTGATGGCTGTTCTATCGAACACTCTTTTCGCCTTGCTATCTGGTTCTCAATTTTGGAAATGGAAGCCTGTCTGATGCTGACTGAACTTTCTCCTTTATCCTGGAAAACAATGAAGTTACAATTAAGACAGGTCAGTGATGCCTCACAAGTGGGGATCGAAGGATCGATGGTCGATTAAGAAAGGTCAGTGATGCCTCACAAGTGGGGATCGAAGGATCGATGGTCGATTAAGAAAGGTCAGTGATGCCTCACAAGTGGGGATCGAAGGATCGATGGTCGATTAAGAAAGGTCAGTGATGCCTCACAAGTGGGGGTCGAACAATGGATGGTCGATTAACGTAAGTGGTCGGCCTTACCGGTTGGTTTGCGAATCCTTCGACCAGTATGGCTACGAGTAGGTTAAACAGGATATAGTTCCCAATAGTCATCAACAGAATGAAGTAAAGCCCCGCCCACTTCCCAATCGCTCGCATCCCATTGGTCATCACAACATTCCAATCCTCTTGCGTCAGAACCTGTGAGCGAAAAAAAACAATCAGAATCATCTTAACGAGATACTCATGTGACGTCATAGCCGCAATGTTGGTTGAGATAATTAGAATATTAGGTTTTGGTTTCTCGTCTCATATCTTCCAACATGGTGGCCATGTCTTTTGTTATATCATCCAACATGGTGGCCATGTCTTTTGTTATATCATCCAACATGGTGGCCATGTCTTTTGTTATATCATCCAACATGGTGGCCATGTCTTTTGTTATATCATCCAACATGGTGGCCATGTCTTTTGTTATATCATCCAACATGGTGGCCATGTCTTTTGTTGTATCATCCAACATGGTGGCCATGTCTTTTGTTGTATCATCCAACATGGTGGCCATGTCTTTACCTGAAAGACTGTAACAATAGCCCAAAGTAGATCATCAAAGTTGGCTCTTGCAGGAACTTTCTGTCCATCTTCATCAGGAAAGATATATTTCCCTCCGAATAAGTTCATTCCTAGAATGCTTGCAGTAAAGATGAAGATACAGAGAAGAGCCAGGAATGTCACGACATTGTCGAGCGTGTGAATCATGACGAGCAGTTGGCGCTTTAAAGCGGGAAGAAACCGGACAATCTTGAAGATGCGGAGAAGGCGAAAGGAGCGGAGGACGGAGATACTGTTATTGCCATCACCAAATAGTTCAACGATACTGGAATAAAAATGGAAATATGTAAGTAAGGATGTTTGACCCATCCATCCATTGGTCTGAGGGATGGAAGTGCGGTCTGAGGGATGTAAGGGTGGTCTGAGGGATGGAAGGGCGGTCTGAGGGATGGAAGGGAGGTCTGAGGGATGTAAGGGTGGTCTGAGGGATGTAAGGGTGGTCTGAGGAGTGAAAGGGTGGTCTGAGGGATGGAAGGGCGGTCTGAGGGACGGAAAGGCGGTCTAAGGGATGGAAGGGTGGTCTGAGGGATGGAAAGGCGGTCTAAGGGATGGAAGGGTGGTCTGAGGGATGGAAGGGTGGTCTGAGGAATGGAAGGGAGGTCTGTGGGATGAATGGGCGGTCGCTGATCTAAGTCAGGACACGGCTAACTTACAGAGGAAAATGGAATTACTACTACGCCAACCTTGATTCCCCACAAAGGATAACATTACCTAATGATGACAATAGTACCATCAAAAAGGTTGAAAGCGTCTTTGATGTAACCATAGATACCAAGGCCAGCCAGTTTGAGAAGCATCTCGATAGAGAAGATAGCTGTGAATATGTAGTTAAGGTACTCCAAGATGTCTGTCATCTCTTGTTCCTGAGAGCACAAAAATAAACCAATGTACGTTCTTAGTGACGAGGATAAAATACCATCTAGACCTTACTGTGTTCCAGTAGCTCAGTTTTTAGAGCGTCTGCCTGACTAGCAAACACAAGGTCACGGGTTCGAATCCCACCTGGGGCTTGAATTTTCTTCCGCGAAAAATTAGCTTGAAAAGAGATAGACCTCTTCACCTTGGGTGTTTTTATATGTCCTCCAACATGGCTACCATTTAGACTCACCTGTCCATAGTACTCAATCCCCATGCTCAAAGTATTGACAAATATGGCTCCCATGATGATAGACCCGAACCATTTGCTGTCCACCCAGCCTCGCAATGTCTGTCGAATCTTCATCAATGGCGTGCGTTTCTCTTCGTCTTTACCAAAGTCGTCATCGGAGTAATCAGTCTCGGACTCTTCACCTTCGTAGACGGATTCGGATTCAAATTCCTCCACGTTTACTCCCTTATCGGCGTGATTGACAGCACATTCACATGCATTTTGTATCATCGAAGTAGCGGCAGCACTGGCTGTAGCAGTTGCGGCTGCGCTTGAGAGCGATGCCGCTGACACAAAGGAATGCGCTGCCACATCCGACAAAGCTGGCTGTCCATTAATATTCACGGCCGCCGTTGCCATGGTGATCATTTCGCCCATTTTAGGCGTGGTCGAAGGCCGTACAGAGCAAGCTGATCCTGCTACTATTGAGATATTAGGCACCGCGCCTGGCAAATCGGCTCCATTTTGAATTTCATCCCCCTCCCCCTGATGGGAATTATTTGCCGGTACTTGGCCGGGGATGGTGAGAGTATTACCCGGTACGATATCGCCCGGTTGTGCGTTATTTGTATTAAAGTCTACAGACGATAGATTTGGAGTGAACAACCCTTCTGGTAAAGGGCAGTAGCCATCAAGATGTTGTCCATTCCCCGGGCAATGCACATGGTGATGGAAATGATGATAGTGATGATGATGATGGTGATGATGATAGACAAGCTTCTTTTTCCGTCGTTTACGTTTCTTAGCAACCCGGTTTTTGTGAGTGACTGACTTACTACATTTAATGTTCACTGTTTTGTCTAAACGACGTTTTGTTCGACGGAACACGTGACCGATGTATTTCAGTATTTCAATCCAGCATCCATCGCGGCCGAACCGACTGCTTGCTATAGTACTTGTGCTGGTTGCGTGTTTGCGCCGACTCTGACGCATTAAATCATTCTCTCTTTGCTTGGTTTCTTGGAACTGCGTTGTTATGACAACGAGACAAAGATTTGTCATGAAATACGAACCAATCTGGAAAAAATGAAGAAAAAAACCTGGATTTTCTTTGTGTCCTTTTCCTTCTAAGCTTTATTCCTTTTATCTGGAGAATATTGTGGGGGAAACTAGTTGAACGACTATCCAACTGGGAATAGGAAACAAGGTTGGCAGAGCAGCAGAGAACTCGCTTCTCACCTCTGGGACCTCGGGTTTGAATCCTGGACCCAGCATCATATATGAGTAATTTGCCTTTGTTTGGTCTCTCCCTTGATTAGTGAATTTTTCTTCGGGTTCTCCGGTTTTCCTCCCTCCACAAAACCTAACACGCTAAATTCCATTTCGATTTGTGAGTTAGTCGTGCCCTGACTTAGATCAGCCCAGAGGTTAACACGGATTCAGGCTGGTTCAATCTGTAGTTAGTCGTGCCTTGCCTTTACCTATTTACCGTCATTTTACTTACCACAATTAAAACAACAAAGTAGATAAAACTCCATGAGCTGTGTGCATCCTGGATGAAGTACATGATGTCAGACCAGCCCTCTAACGTTATAACCTGGCGTGAAGGAATGGAAACGAGTGTTACCAAACTGACGAATGTTTCTGACTACAACTATTCCAAAAAAAGGTTAGTGAAAGTTGTGTTGCATGTTCAACACCAAGCCCGAAATGCACTATGGGTGATTTGAATGCAAACAGTCAGCGAAAGGTCACAACAATATGGAATTTTACCAAGCATTACACGTTTTTCCGGCACATTTTCACATTTTCATTGATCATCTCTCATTTTCATTAATTGAAAGTAAACATTAACTGCATTAAGGAGAAAGATGTTTTCCCATTTCAGACCAGTTGTCATTCCCTAGAGTATCATTTCTTTGTTTAATGGTTGTGCATGAGAAGACACATGAATATGACATCAATTCAAACAAAGAATATTATTCTCAAGAGAATGACGTGTTGTCTAAAATGAAAAATTAACCATTATGTCTAAGCTAATGAGGTCTATTTTTCTCAGGGTTTCTTTTGAGTCTAGAAGTTCTGGGAGCAAAGATGCATGCAGACTATCACGTTTTTTCTAGACAAGATATTTTTGTTAATATGAGAGAAAATTCGATTAATTTTTCTCTGTCAAGAAAATTGACAGCTTTTCTATAACCAGAACAAATTGATAAGCTAATAGGTTAGCAACTCTCATATTACCATTACACTAGAAAATAAAATCCTGCACCAATTGGTAAAGTCCGCTGTTTGAGAGGTACCACTGGCGCAAACCAAAAAATAGTTTTCAGTTTACACAAAAAATAAGAGATTTTAAGTGAACATCACAAATAAAGCTTTTACAAGCAAATGTTCTCGTTATTGGCATCTTGCGAGTGACGAAAAAATCCTGCGCGAATTGGTGAAGTCCGCTGTTAAAATGGTACCGCTGGCGCAAGTGAAAATGTAGTCGTCAATAGTTCCCTTCACAGTTCCCTGCGCCATCTTGAAAGGTAGTCGTGTCTTTGCATCGAAGATAGACAAACAGTGAGCTTCCAATGATAGAGACCTGTGAATAATAATTGTCCAAGGTGTTAAAAAAGGTCTCTATCATTGCAAGCTCACTGTTTGTCTCACTTCGATGCAAAGACACGACTACCTTTCAAGATGGCGCAGGGAACTGTGAAAGGGACTATTTACACGAGAAAATGAATTTCCATACCTGGAAAATGGCCACCCATGCTATAAGAATGTTATCGAATGATATGGTATTGTAAACTGGGTTTAATCCAATCTTATTGCAGTTCGAATAGTAAAGATTCCAGTTGACGCACACGTTGGTGTGGTTAGAGCGGGCAGTCGTAACAAGGTAGGTCTCGTAATCCAACGTACAATCTCGACCGTTTGTTTTGTAGGGATCAATGCTAGAACAATGCTTCATTCCTGCTCCTTCTGGTGGGGAACAAACAAAGTCTCCATCGCTTGGGGTGTAGAAATTGCTTAAATTATAACTGGAAAAAAAAAAACTTGAGTGAAATCACTGAAACCCGTGAAATAATTAAAAGTTACTTGTTAGAGTGTAATAGTCAGATAGACACCAAAGAAAACAATGGGATTTTGGTCTACTTTAAAAAAAAAATTGTCATCGCTAATCATCACCGCAAGTACAGCAGTAGCGCAGCTCAACGGGGTCGAACTGAAAGCGCGAGAAGGCGCCTCTGGCAGCCACTATACAGTCCATGTATGACCCTGGAGCACAGCTCTAACCAGTTTGAATTAGTGTATTGAATAAATGTACTAAAGTGTATTAGTCTAAAACCAATTTCACGGGTTTAGTGATTTTACTCTATTAATCAATGCATTACAGCCATTTTCAGACACACGCGCACTGTTGCGATTTTTTCTGTCGCGACAAAGAAGGGTTTGGTGGACGTCAATCAAAGCGTTTCCATGACATTCCATACGCACATGCCTTTGTAGCTTTGTGTTTTCCGACAGTGCTATGGAAACATTTTGATTGACGTCCACCAAAAACCAACTTGTCGCGACAGAAAAATTCGCAAGAGTGCGCGTGTGTCTGAGAATGGCTGTAATGAATAATCAACAGATACCAATTTCCAATTTCATAAAGAAAACGTCAAAGTATCCGTAGAGCGATTAATATCCAAAAATATTTAAAACGTAAAAGATGCCGGGACTTGAATTTGCGAATTTTTGGATTAGGGAAGAAACAAATTTGCATAGTTAAGTTTTTCACTCGAGTTGTGTGAGCGAACCAAGTGAAAAACCTCTGAACATGCTCTAAGTCAGTATGCAAATTAGGTCAAAAAGCTTTGTGCTAGTCTTTTCAAAAATTTGTAAATTTTACTTTCAAACTCGCCTGACATATGTTCTTTACGAAATGCCAAAACTTAAAGTCAGTTCTTGAAACTTAAGGCGAATTCTTTCATATTGTCTTTATTAATACAGTATCTTGGTCTCACAGAAGTATACTCACGAATTTTTTCACTCTTCTAAATATTCTTGGAAAGCGTGCTGAAAGGCACGCATGCGCAAACTTGTTACTTTGTCATATGACGTCATCGACGCCATCTTTGATTTTAGGAATTTCATTTTACTTACTCGTTTGCTGAGAGATTAGCTGGCATTTCTATCGCACAACGATTTCTCAATACTCCTTGCCACATCTGAACACCGACGATTCCAAAAATCGTGAATATTAACGAACACATTGCTAGAACATTCCCCAACATCGGTAACGTATCAAGCAGTAGCGTGACAAGGATTCGTATGCCTATATAAGAACAAATGTGTCACGGTTATCAGATTGCGTTACTTTGAATTACAAACTAAATTTATTCATTTGAAATGAATATTGTTTCTGTTAATAACAACATGGCCTCCGTAACATAACATCACATAAAAAAATATATTTCTTGAAGCAGATTTCGTAGAACTTTGAAATATTTTTTTACAGTAATGGCGTGACGTGTGACGTGCCGTGACTGTCACGGTGCTTTGTCCCAATATTGGATGGGAACCACTGATGGTGTATAGAGTTGCTATAGTAACCTTGGTTATTATGATCACCATGGCAACTAAATAGGTATTTACTTACTGGGTACTCTGTTTATAGCTCTTAAAGGTCTCAATACTCGTATTGCGCGCACTGCAGTCATGTACTTTCCTTTGTCGTAGAACAATTCAAACGTCCTGAAAAATTAGAAAGAGTGGATTGGAAATGTAACGGGAACCCTGTGGTGGCGACCGCAAAGACCTTCTGGGATACATAGCGCATTTTTCTTTCAATATTATCTTAATAGGTACTTGATATTCCCCTTCACAGTTCCCTGCGCCATCTTGAAAGGTATCTGTGCCTTTGCATTGAAGCGAGACATGAGGTGATCTTGCAATGATAGAGACTTGTGAATAATTGTCCAAGGTGTGAAGAAAGGTCTCTATCATTGCAAGGTCATTTCATTTCTCTTTTCGATGAGTAGGAATCTGTGAAGGGGACTCTTCCACAAAGTTATATTCGATTAGACTGAATTCAATTTTGTATAACAGATATTCTTGAATGAGCCAACGCGCCTGCGATTTTTCTATTCAGCGAATTGACATGCGCAGTACTGTCCTAACTTACCCCGCAGCGACGATGAAGAAATCCAGTTTATTCCAGTGATCAGCTAAATAACCCAACTTTCCAAATATCCCCATTGCCATCCATTTACACAACATTTCAACCGCGAAGAACAAGTAGATCGCAAACTCCATCTTCTCTAGAATCTGGCATTTCTGTGTCACGCAATCTCCGTCAAATGGATCGAAGAGACCAAGCGTGACACAGTTACATAGAATAACAAATATACTGATGCGCTCAAAGTATTTGAAAAATGTTAAGGATTCAAATGTTATGCTTTGAAAATACAAAATTTTAAGAGAATGATAGATAGACTGGGCTAATATAGTGTCGGTTCGTCTGGGTATGATTAGCCAATCAAAGGCGAGATAGTGATTAAAGTATGTAATAACAAAAATAAAACATAAGTATACTCTCATATAAGTTTGAATGAGAAGATTAAAAACAGAAAACGCTGAAAATAGTACAAAAAGTGACAAAAATAGTACAAAACACTCAAATAGACCTATTCTCCGGTGAATAGTCTAGCATCACATGAGTCGTATGTCTTGAAAACAATGGATAATAAGGAGGTCTTCTTTGATGTCATTAGGTTCGACTCATGACAAGTTCAACATTTGTATATAGCCTTATGAATTGTATTTCTTTCAAAACTGAATATATTAGTACCGTTCCACCGAAACATGTCTTTCTTGTTTGAAAATAGCAGTCTTATTTCTTAAAATATATTTAAGTTTGCTGCTATCCAAATCAATTAGCCTTATAGACCCCTTGCAGCATATCGGAATGCGGCTTAATTTAGAAGACCAAACATTAGATCCAATTCTCAGGAGATTGAAATTCTTTTGTTTTGTCCTCCAAATTGAGCTGTTTTGACGTCACTTGAAAGGGGTCTATAAACCTTATAATGTGATAACTTATGGTCTGACTTATTGCACACTAAAAACTTAGCAACGAATATGAAATGAGGACTGAAACGTCTGTTCTAACCCAGTAAGTGACTTGGCTCCAGAATTCTTCATTAAGACGTTTCACTAATTTCTTAATGTTCACCGTGAGCCAATTATACAGCAATAGGCTTCAGGATAATTATCGTGAAATTACCTTCATCAGGTGGTAATGCATAAAGAGTGAAATTGAATTATTTTGAGGCCGCGGGAAACTAAAATAATAAGATGAATATTTATTTTGACGAAGGTTTGAGATATTCAATACGTTTCCCACTCATACGAAAACATTCTTATGGGAAGCCATTTCAATGTTATGGCATGTCGTACCATGTATACGTGATTAATTCAGTACCGTATGTTTCCCACTCGTACCGGTGATAACCATTCTTATGGGAAACCATTTCAATGTCGTAGGATGCCATCATGCTATAAATTAGTATCTTATCGGAAAACTACTCCAATAAATACCTTTAAAGAAGGAATATGCGCATGCTCAAAAGACTTTTTATGCCAAATACGTAATACCTCTCAAAACAGAAATGCCAAATTAAGCACTTCAGTATTTCGAACATTTTTAAAACTCGCGATTTCGAGGTTTTTAATGTCTTTCATGGTTATTTATATCTTTCATGATAATTTTTGTAACACGCTGGTATCTTCATTTACGGAACACGGTTGGTAGAACATCACAAAACTGCTCCCTTAGATTTACAAATTTGAATTTGTTCGTTTTCAATCAGCAAATTAAAATACCATCCGCTCGTTATTTGTAATCTGCGTAATATTATAATAATATTATTTGTCGTTTCGTGTTGATTTTGATAAACACTTAAATAAAATCCTTATTTAGCCTCGAAAATATTCTTAATGTTTTCAAGGCTTAATATAATGAATTCATTTTTGGCTTCAAATGTGTGAGACAGGCTAATAAACTTCCGTAGGGGAAAAAACTGTGATATTGAAATATGTAGAAGATATAAATGACCTCCTGAGATACTTGTATTGTCCTCGTTTTTTCAATTGGTTTGACATACACAATTTGCCAAGAAGACTTTTTTTGAAATGATAATGTGTTTCCTAGGTGACATAAATCAGTTCGTCTATTCTAGACTTGTTATATATATTGGCCGTATTCGTAGAATTATTGGAATTAAAACAAACTCGATATTTCATGACAAAAAACACTTAGAATTAAGATTATCAGTGACTTTTTTCGCCAAACGCGAAATATTTTTTCTTAATTTACTAAAAATTCGAGAAAATCTCTTGAAGTTTAACCACGACGAAAATTATTTACTTGTGAAACCATTAAACACGACTGATTTTGGGTAAATTTATTTTCAACAGACCTCGTAGCTATAGAATTTATCATTGCTAATCCTGATATTTGATGCAGTTTTTTTGAAAAATGAATTTGATACTTATTTTAATTACAAAATTAATTTTCTAAGGTCCTATAGATTGTAATTTGAAAAAGGGAAGAGAAAGACATTGCCTTATTCTATGAAGGAAGGACATATATAGTTTAAAAATAGTACATAGCCTAATTCATAAACAAAAATTATTTGTCTGGTTGAAAAAATATATATATCGACTCCAGATCGAGAAATTTAAAATCAGTATAATTGAATATGGAAAGAAACGTTTAAAAATGATTTCAATCGATGAAAAAGGAAAAACCAGCGATAGGTTTATAAAAGAGCATTAGGAATATGAATATTTGAAAAGGAAGAACTCAAATAAAAACGTCTTTCAAACATCGTCTGTGAATTTTAATCACAAGCTTTTGTTTTGCTACCAATGCTTTCTCAGTTTACAGTCAAACTGTTGAAAATTTAAACCTTAAGTCTTTGAGAGATACAAACAGACGAATTGGGTTGATAAAAGCAAAATTTAAGATCAAAATATTGGAAAATAAACTCATATTTGATCAAGGAAGGATTTTACTTCGTCAATGAATTGCAAACATATTCTTTTTTGGAAATTTAAAGATAAGCCAAATATATTTCAATTTTTTTTTTTTAATTTCATCAATGGGGAAAAAAGCTTTAGGATTTTAGTAGGAAAAGAGATAAAAAAAATTAATTTTGCTAGAATTACTGTTTGTTCTTTTGCTTGTATTTTTTTGCGGGTAAAAACAATTCTTCAGCTTTTGACTTCGTATTTGATCGATATATGATGGCACTAAGCATAGATAGAATCAACCGCAATATTACTCAATCGACTCGTAACTTAAGGCTATGTGACTCGAAGTTACACGACCTTTTTGTGGTACGAATCCTAGAAAATATCGCGTCATTTTAATTTCAAATCTTGTCTGGTTTCAAATTTAGCTACGTTCACCTGCTCAGCTAGAAAGCAAATTCTACATAAATTGAGAGCTCACACTACTAAAATAAAACTAGGAATATTCTTTGCACTAAAAACCTGGAAAAAATAGAAATATGTTTGAATAAATGGAAGGAATATAATTTTATATTATGTATATTAAAGGATATGGCCACGAAACCAGGTTTATAAAGATGAGTCGTGGAAGATGCTCTCTTTTAAGGAAGTAAAATGCCACTGGCTTGAAATTTTCCAAAATATCAACTTCGTACAAATCATCATCATCATCATCCTCGCCATCTATGTTGATCTTGTCCTCCAAGTTCTTGGAATCTCGTTGTAGTGTTCCTAACTCAATGGCATTCTCCTGCGAAGTTGTATTTTCGGGTTTTTTCACATTCAACATGGCTTCCAATATACGCAAAACTGAATATGTTCACTGGGATTAATAACTCTTCAACGAGTGAGAGTAATTCATAAATAGACTGATAGAATAATTAGTTAAGATGGCCTTTAGTTCTCTATTCTGGAAGTGTAGAATATTCGTCAATTCGTGGATTATTTTCCCGCAAAATTGATGATAAATTAAAGACACAGTTAGAATTGAAAACCGTAGATGAATTCTGTCCCATTGAAGTGGCATTCAATTTCAAATATTCCATTTTACCAAGAAAGTAATAAAAATATCCAAGCGAAGTTTCAAGCCATGGAGTCGTCAGTAGCAGTTGAGGTATATTCGATGATGTTCAAGCGTGACAACTTACAACCGAATACCCTATTCGCCGATTGACTCTCGATTATATTGATAGTGGACTTCTAAACTTCAATAACTGAGATAGTACGCGTAGTCTTGACAACCAAGAAGATTGGCCATCACCAAAAATGCGATCTTTGAGGTTTATCCATCCCGAGAGAGCCGTGATACCTCAGCAGCAATCTTGAAATCCTTCGATGAAAAACTTCTTTGGTTAACCCAGGTTAACCAAAATATTTCCCCCCGAAAACTGGAGCCTGTTAAAATAGAAAAATTTGGGCCTGAGTGAAATTCAATTCAATTCATAAAATAAACAATTTTGTCAGGTTTGATATTATTATCCCCGGCTTGCTCGAGGAAAAGCTTGGCGAATTATTCCTATGCGTTTCTTGATAAGCTCTCTTAGAACAAAAGATAAATAATACCTAATTTCCATAGTTATTTTACATTTCATTACTTGTCTAACCTCTAAAATCGTCTACCAAGGCCGCCTTTAGTTTTCATCATTGCAAGCTCGTTCAACAATAACGCCTGATGGACTTACTTCTAGAAATGCAGATTGTAAGGTTTTACAAGTGTTGCAGAGTAAAACTATATGACAATGATGGCCTCAGCTTGATACTGCGGTAGCCGTAGAGCTTGTTTCTGACTCAGAACCGTATTGGCGTCGAGATAATGACTCCAAGGTAATTCACTCGTTGGATCATGAACCAATTACAGACAGAGGTTTTGAGTTATTTTCGTTTTGGTCGAACAAACAGCAGTGAAAAGACCAATTCTTAAAAAAGCCAGGCAAACAGCATCATTAACGCGAAACAGTTCGGCTTCTTTTCAACCCAGATCACCTGCTAGCCACGTGACAAGATAGTGAACAAGTAAGAAAGATATCAAGCTCGTATAAAAGGCAAAAATATCTCGAAATACCATCTGTAGGTGGTCTAAATAATCCTTTTTTTATCTTATCTCCTTCAGTCCCTTCTGTTTTTCTCTCCTTTTTCTGTAACTCTGCTTGAAGCCTTTCTCAAGACATTAAAAATTCTCAGTCTTCGTTCTCTGTTTAATCATATTATTCGCCAGAGAATTCTCCATTCATAACCATAACTGATCTAAAACAGACGGACATTCATTCATCTATTTATAAATTCATCCGTTATTTGAAATATTTTTTCAGAAAAATATATTATAGAAATTTTCGTGTCTATTGTTGTCAATCTTTCTTCAAGTCTTTTGTTTTTAAAACAATAAAACTACTGTAGGGCATCTTTATAAATATTCTATATTTATCTAGAAAACGTTACATTCATACACAGAAAGAATGAATTGGCTCTCTTGAAGAAAAAACCCTTGATTTAAAACAAGTATGGATTATAATATAGTCACGTGACTTGGCTTGCGAAACCCTTGAAATTGACGTTTGCATATCCGTTGCCTCGTGCGCCGTTTATTTCGTTCTACCGCATTTAATAATTTCAAAAAAAACAACCCGTTGTTACCGTCAATGCGGTAAATTATAACGAGATTCGGCTTTTTAAGTAGCCAAAACCAGGCTAAACCAACATGTTTTACCTATTGTAGCCAATACATCTCTTTTCGTAGAAATACAGAATACTTTTCTTTACTTTGCAAAGAGAATTTCAGCAGTCATCTCGGTAAATTATAACGAGAGTCTTTTAGAAGCCAAAACCAGGCTAAACCAACATGTTTACCTAATACAGAATACTTCACTTCTTTCTCAAATCAATTCGACTCGGCTGTTTGGCAAAACTATATGAACTCTTTTTAATACAAAATGTGAAAAAATCTTGGTTTTTCATAATAAGTACTTTGAGGGTTTTTAATTAGGTTCTTTTAACGCCTTTTCAGCTCGTTAAAATTTATTTCAAATTTTGAAATTGTTCGACTCTTTGGTCAGAAATTTAGCCACAATTTACATGCAACTCATGCAAACATATTGTCTTTAAAAACTCTGATATATCAGTGATATCATTCGACCCAAAACTGAAAAAGTTTCACCATATGATTATAGACTGTACTTGCAAAACAATACCTTGTCATAGAACCCTGATCCCCTGATCGTACTGAGCACTAGAGATTTGTGGTCAAGTATTGGTGAGACAAAATATATATTCACAGTAAGTTGATACAATAGCCATTTCAACCCAAAGCTTTATTGAAATAAAAAACCCGAAACTACGATTTTTTTTATCATGGTGAAGATATTGGGAGCTTGAATTTTGTCTTGCGTGAATTGTGTCGTGCGTTGATATCATGCCTAATTAACGATCTAACTAGCTACATTGTAGCTTACTAACAACTGACGAACTGACGAACTGACGAACTGACGAACTGACGAACTGACGAACTGACGAACTGACGAACTGACGAACTGACGAACTGACGAACTGACGAACTGACGAACTGACGAACTGACGAACTGACGAACTGACGAACTGACGAACTGACGAACTGACGAACTGACGAACTGACGAACTGACGAACTGACGAACTGACGAACTGACGAACTGACGAACTGACGAACTGACGAACTGACGAACTGACGAACTGACGAACTGACGAACTGACGAACTGACGAACTGACGAACTGACGAACTGACGAACTGACGAACTGACGAACTGACGAACTGACGAACTGACGAACTGACGAACTGACGAACTGACGAACTGACGAACTGACGAACTGACGAACTGACGAACTGACGAACTGACGAACTGACGAACTGACGAACTGACGAACTGACGAACTGACGAACTGACGAACTGACGAACTGACGAACTGACGAACTGACGAACTGACGAACTGACGAACTGACGAACTGACGAACTGACGAACTGACGAACTGACGAACTGACGAACTGACGAACTGACGAACTGACGAACTGACGAACTGACGAACTGACGAACTGACGAACTGACGAACTGACGAACTGAGCGTTCCATCTATGGTTCACTTTTCATTCGATGAAAAATCCCGGAATTTTTGGAAAATAGGAAACAGGAAAATTTTTTTTAGCACTTCCGCAAATTTTTTTACAGGATGCCTGTGGAAAATAACACATGATCTAACTGGTTCGTGAACTGTTCCATGCGACCAAAGAAAATTCCGAAAATTCGACCCGGAATTTTAATTGAATGGATAGCGCCCTAGGATTCAACATATAAATGATAAGAATAAACATTGTTCATTCTCTCACATCTTTATTTATGATGGAAACGGTGGGATACGATTGAAAACAAATTGAATTCGTTTGTCTCTCATGAAAAACAAAAATTATCAGAATATCGTCAGAATATCGTCTCATAATCCCTCGACCAATCAAAGCGCGCGAAAATTTAAATTCATGTGTAAAATTATACGAACGTAAAATATTTATGGCTTAGTATTCTTTAATTTCAAACAAAAATATAATATTTCAACACCTTTGTAAGTTAACTAGCCTAGTTGAATTATATTGTTCAAAACATGTTGTTTTAGTAACACGTTTTCGTTTTATTTGTTCACTTGTTTGTTTATTTGTTTTTCTTTCTTTCGCCTGCAGTTTGTCATTTGTTGTTGTAGCTTCCTGTTGTTGTTGTCGTTATTTTGCTACTACTGGTATTCTATCACTATTTTTTTAAGCCGGTGTACATTTTTGCTTTTTTTCCTTTTCTTTCCTTTTTTCAGTTTTTCCCTATTCTACCATCTAATAATAAAGTAAGAGCTCGCGTGTCTCACAGATTTGATTTAAAGCACATCATTCATGGCGCCCACAGAGGAGATCAAGACTGAGAAATTAGTAACCATTTTCTCATCTTTATTCATTTAAAATTTACCATACTATTTTCATACTTTGTGATTTAGAAACTTCGAATAATAGAAGCACCATCTTCAGACCCGAAATACAAATACTATTCATCACTTGCAGTCATTTAAAATTCAACCAATCAAAAACATCTTCACAAGGAAGCCATAAAAATGCACCTTCATTAAGTCGGAATTCGTCTTCGTTTTTTTTATTAAGAAAAATAATATTTACAATTTTCTATGTTTTTTAAGCAACTAATCAAATTTAAGGAAAATTAACAATAAATTTGTATTTAGAGATGATTATCTTAGTTTGTTTTGGAAGAATATTTTGCCACTGTTCGCGATAATAAATTGAAAATTGTGAGAATTAACCGCTTGAAAAAAGTACCACAATTAAAAATGTGGAAATAAAATTCCTAAGAAAACTCATTTACCAGAGTTAGTGACCTTGAACTAATATTTTAGAATCCCTGCTATTAAAAACACTCAATATTTCTTGAATTTATTAAGCGAAAAATCTAGTTTCTTGCTTTGAGATAAGACAACATTGAGTCAACACGATCAATTTTAGATATTTCTTTGACGTCGTTTGACGTCATTAGACCATAGCTGACATATTTGCACCAACTGATCGCCCCCTTTGCAAACAAAACGGCCGAAAACTTAATAAAAAAAAGAAAATCTAAGCTTTAACAGAAGATAAAAACTCTAATATCGTCAGTGCTGTGATGAGATAGACGTTTGTTAGTGTGCACACATCCCACACCGGCGGATCTACGTAACTACACCGGCGCGGGTTTGTTCAATAGAATGGAATTAAAGAGAGAATAGTATGCCATAATAATAATAATAATATAATAATAATAATAATAATAATAATAATAATAATAATGAAAAAATGATTACAATAAAAGCCAAGATAATTGGGAAATATTCCAAAAAAGATAATGTTTTAGTTCTTTCTTTCTATTTTTCTATTTTTTTTATACGCATTTGAAAACAGTTCGTTGATATTTGCCTAACCCTAACCTTTACCTTGACCAGGTAATGTTAATCACGTGATTAGCTAATGATTGGCACGTGATAAGATAATGATAAGCACGTGATGAGGTAATGATAAGCACGTGATAGCTAATGATAAGCACGTGATCAGGTAATGGTAAGCACATGATCAGGTAATGATAAGCACGTGATGAGGTAATGATAAGCACGTGATAGCTAATGATAAGTACGTGATCAGGTAATGGTAAGCACATGATCAGCTAATGATAAGCACATGATCAGCTAATGATAAGCACGTGATGAGGTAATGATAAGCACGTGATAGCTAATGATAAGCACGTGATCAGGTCATTACCTGATCACGTGATCAGGTAATGGTATGCACATGTTCAGGTAATATAATGATAAGCACGTGATCAGGTAATGATAAGCACGTGATCAGGTAATGATAAGCAACCCGCGAAAGGCCGTCACAACAATACGGAATTTAATTTGCACAAACTGTGTCTGCACGTTTCTTCGGCCTATTTTCTTCTATGCTGACACTATTTACAGCATGAAAATAACATATGTCGAGCTTTGTAAACAACATGCAACATGCAGCATGCAAAAATATATTAAAACCTCCATCATCCTTTTTTGAAATAGCTGGATATGCTCAAAAACGTTTCGTCAAGAAAAGAAAACTTTGACAATTTAAAATATATATAATTCGGAACAACATGTACAGATATTATAGAATTTGATTGAGACCAAAAAATTCATAGTTTAAGACACATTAAAAACATTGTCCAATCAGAGAGCACTGACGTATCGGCGTTCGTCAGTGCTCCGTCTCTGATTAGATAACTTAGTATATATTTTTTCTCACTCTGTTATTGGTCCAGTGCCAAAATCATGCAGAAACGACTGGGAAATACGTATCGTACTCTCACTCAAATAACCAAACAATAAAATCCCCAAAAAGGTTAAATATTAACAAAGGGAATTATTATTATCAACAGTCAAATGACAAATAAACGAGAGAATCTCTCGAAAATTTGTTAAATTTCAAATTCACGCCGTCGCACGATTCCAAAAATGTCAAATTTCCAATGAATATATTTATCTATTTATTCAACAATATTTATCACAGGGAAATCTTATTTAGCAAGCTAGATTAAAGAGAGCTATGTAAATGAATAATTATACTGAACAAGTTTTCCTCGTCTATTTTAGTGAATTTTTTTTGACAAAAATTTCTGCAAACTTGATCAGTTTAATTTCTGAAGTTTTGCGTTAGATTTTCGCTTTAAGAATTTTTAAAACACGTTTCTCGACTTTCTTATTGCGCTTGATGTCATTTCTAACTAACTTTAATTTTCGATTTATTTTGAAATATCATTGCCTTTCCACTGCATGGTATGATAAATTTTAAACTTTTAAATTTTATTCTCGACTGAGTTCTTAAACTACAAACATAAGCATACCTTACCTTAAGATAGCGGTTCCAACTTCAATGAGGTTGTTTCAAGCCGTTAGAATTTTTTGAAGAGAGATTTTACACTTTGCAGTGAGAAACGCTCTCGGCACTTGTACAGTATGTGTAGCTAGTATTATGCTGCTTGAAGATTAACAAGAGGATTAAACAAGCTTAGATGCTAAGTAGTAATTTTTCTTCAGCGTAATTGAAAACAAAATTATGTTAAATGAATGAAGCCTGTCACCAAGGAAAATAGAAAAAAAAAAGCAGAAAAAAAAAAAATTTGAATTATCGTACAATCATTTCAAAAAAGACATTTCCATACCTCTTATAAGATATTTCAACACATAACTATCCCTTAAGTCAAGATAAGATTTACTAACGTATCATTTTCGCGGATTCAATATCTTATTTTTCATATTGTATTGTTATGATTTCAGTCAAATTTGCACTTCAATAAACAGGTGTGAGATTTGGGTAAGTGGAATATATTGGTGACGAACAGGTACTAACACTTGCTAAGGATCTTAGAACTCACCAATAGGAAACAGGAAAAATAATACTGCATTATATATTACTTATTGCAAGTTTAAGGCTTTACCACAGACGTCAAGTAAAACACAAATGAGATAAGGAATGAAAAAGTCTTAGCTCTCTATCAGGTTTTTTTTTTGAACTTCACAAAAATGTTAATGTCTCTTCAACTATTAGTATAATCATTATTTTCATTAATGATGCTGTATATTTTGACGAGATTGTATGATAGTTAACCACAGACATATATTTTATCGTTCTTTTAAAGATTTCAGTATTTAAATAAAAGTTATTGCATATTATTTTCCTTAATAACAATTATTATTACTAGAGGTATATATCGAAGAAGCTTTTCCCTAGTGCTGTCTCAGATTTCAATAGAAACTTGTATTAGTTCTAGTTGGTCTTATAATCCGAATACTCAAGTATTGATTGATAACCTTTTATAATTCTCTGCCTTAACTATATATCGGATATACTTTTTGAAATTTTTCTAGTGAATGCATTTTAGAATGAGTATTTTTTCGTATTTTTAGTGTTACTGATACTGTTATTCACCGATCATGGTGCGAAAGTATTGTCAATAAACCATTATAATATTAAAAATAAAATATAATAATAATAATAATAATTAAAATAAAGACAAACGCAAGGTTGATTTCACAACGTTTCGACATCGTCCGATGTCATTTTCAAGTGGTTTTTATTTTCAAACGAAAATAAACGTTGAAACGTTGTGAAATCAACCTTGCGTTTGTCTTTATTTTAATCATAATCTCAAAAGCTAAACTCATCAGAATAATAATAATAATAATAGCAACAACTAATATTGATAACAATGTTGCGTTAAGCAACGAAATGATATTCAAGCGAATTACAAGTGGTATGGAATTGTAAAAAATTACACTATGAAATGTCCTACTCTTCCGAATTTAACTGCATAAGGACGTAAACATTTTACTTTACTATATATTTTAATTTTTACATTTTTTTTTTTTGAAAAGTTAAAATCAAAATTAAAAATTATAATTGAAAATTCTTCATCTAGATTTTAAAATGTTCATAAACAAGTTTAAAGTTTAAATATAAATATCTCAGGTTTTTAAGGTAAAGAGACTACTTCAGACTAGAATATTGTTGAAAAAGCCTGAAATAACAGTATCGAGAATGCGATTGGCTAAAAAGAGGAAACATCGTTAAATAGAGGCTTTGCACCATCACATAATGTCAGCCATGACAGGAGGCACAACAATAGTCTTTCCCCCTGGGAAACTGAATTCTTTCTCATGTAAATCAGATTAGACCAGATTCAATTGTTCCTGCCTCCTGTCATGGCTGCCATCACGTGATGGTGCAACCCTCTATATCTTGATTGATAACAAATATGCAGTACTAAGAACTGTGGTATGAGTAGGCTTATCTCGTGCTAACATTGCTTTAACAATATCTTAATGTTGGTATTACTTTATCATAATTATCAAAGATACACATGATGACGTCAAGGGTATTGCATCAATGACGTAGTAAGGAGATTTCTTATGACGTCATAGACGGAGTGATAATCTTTCAGTCGGCGTAAAAAAATAAATTAAGAGTTGTGATAATGAAGAAAAATTGTAAAAATTTAAAGTCGGAGTAGAATTCTCAACAATGAGAGAAATAAGCGAATGAGGGAGTGAGAGAATCGGAGGGTCTCAGCTTTAATAGTCTCCCTTCACAGTTCCCTGCGCCATCTTGAAGGTAGCCGTGCCTTTGCATCGAAGCAAGACATGAGATGACCTTGCAATGATAGAGACATGTGAATAATTGTCCAAGGTGTTAAAAAAGGTCTCTATCATTGCAAGCTCACCGTTCGTCTCGCTTCGATGCAAACGCACGGCTACCTTTCAAGATGGCGCAGGAATTGTTAAAGTGACCATACACCCCTTAGTTGGCTAGCTCAATTTGGGGGACAAAACAAAAGAATTTCAATCTCCTGAGAAATGAAACCTATTGTTTTGTCCTCCATTCCGACGAACTGCATTCCGACGTGCTGCAAGGGGTCTATTGTATCGCAAACTGCGTCGACTGTTTTAAACCAAAACATGCACCTTCCAAAATTCTTACTCTCCCTCCCCTCCCTCATCGTAATATTTTCGACCCAGATTTTGTCTCGCATCCTCGCATACATTAAGAATGGGAACACATGGTCCTCCCGAGTCCTACTAAATCAACGAACAAAATTATCACTGTAAATATTTAAAAAAAACTCCTTTTATAGATGCTTTCAGTTCCCACTGAATTTTGTTCTACCAAGAAATTTTCCAAAAGATATTCAATAAATAATGAAGAGTAAAACTAACTTCGTGTGAAGCAGAATATGATTACAAAATTTACATTATGCTACAGTTGATTTAATAATTTTCGAAAAAGAGGAAAAAAAGGAATTTAGTATGTAAATTGCTTCGTTTTTTAATTTTAGAAACGAGTATATCGTTATTAATTTTGCTTATTATTCTAGTTTGGGATTGAATGTTTTTCTTTCATAGGAACACAAAAATGTCTGATTCCTAAAGAACAAATGTAGCGAGTGTAAAGCAGTTTCTATATATCAAATATACTGGACTAAGATAAATGTTGTACAAGGATTTATCTATTGAAAAAAAGAGCCCGTTTCCCCCGCTTATATCGGGTTATTTCTATATGTGCTACCATTGAACAAGCTTTCAAGAAATCATGATGGACTGGACTAAAACGATATTCTATTTACCTCGAATTTTAAAAATTTACTCACCAAATAAGAACACCTAAGTGTTCTGTCGTATACTTGCGTATTTATCGCAGCTCTGAGAACCAAAAACCAACAAGAATGATCCAAGAAAATTCGACTGAAGTGCAGCGAGAATTTGCTTCCATCCAAGTTTGATAATTATTGTTATCGTTTCTTCATATTTGATATCAATTCACACCTTCCAGCATTTGAATTTCAAAAATCGTCGCTAACAATACATGAGCTGCGGCACTTTCAGAAAGCACTTGATCTTAGTGACAATCAAATCGCTTATTAAAAAAGCTTAAGTAATTTCGTAAAACTGGGAAGCATGTTTAAGGATAAAAACACATTCCAAGTTCTTAATTCGAAAGAAAAATCTTGGTTTCCAATACTCACTAATTACATAATTTTTCTCGTTTTTCCTATAGCTTTCGCCCTTAATTTTAAAACGATACCGACATGGGACAAACAGTTCAAAATAAACATGAAAATAGCATTGTAAATAATAGAATATTGGAAAAATTAGCGACAGAACTGGTCGTTAAATATGAATAACTATACTAAGCTGTGATTGTCTCATTTCTTGAGCATTGAGTGGATTACCGAGTCTTTTTATTACTTAGCAGCCGCCGTGGGGAAACTTTAACACTCTCGACTTTCGTTCTAAGGGCATAAGTACTTCGCAACCAAAGAATTCCAAATCAGTGCGAAAAGGAGAGGGTTAAATATATCCAAAGTTCATTGTAAAAGGCTCACACTGTTTGCTTTCTCGAGGCTGCGGAGAGAACTGGTAACGAGTTGGACGCGCGCTGAATCATGGGGCTGCTTTAAAGGAAACGCCATTTTTTTTTCAAAATGGCGGAAAGCTTAGCAACGTTTTTGAAAAACAGACCGAAAAACAAAGTAAATGTGACTCGATTGAAAAACTAAAATCTGCAAAACGAAAAAGACAAATGGCTTCCCCTAAAACAACCCCATGATTCAGCGCGTGTCTTACTCGTTACCAGTTTTCCGCGCAACCACGTACCTTTTTTCTCGCGTGTGATTGGGGAGCCGACTGTAATATCTTAAGGACCGGGCAAAGAGTGAAAAACTAGTGCGTGAAATATGGCCGGTAACGTTGCCGGAGATTACAGATCTCCTAAAACAACCACGTTATGCGCGCAAAAAATGTAATGGTATAAACGAGTGCGATAATGAGTGCGATAAACATGATGGAATCTGGTCTACTTTGAGTACAAACAACACCATATAAGGCATGATGAACAAAAGCTATTTGTACCCAAGCTAGGCCACAATATGCATAATGACCCCATTCCGTCTGTCCGTCCGTCTGTCTATCTGTCCGTCTGTCTGTCCGCCTGTCATCTGTCCGTCTGTCTGACTGCCCGCCTGTCTATCTGTCCGTCTGTCTGTCTCTCGTTGCCCGCCCGCCTGTCTATCTGTCTGTCTGTCCGTCCGTCTGTATGTCTGTCTGTCTGTCCGTCTGTATGTCCGTCCGTCCGTCTGTCAGTGATTCTGTCTGTCTGTCCTTTGGCGTTTGTAAACCAATATATCAAGTATGTTATTTTATTTTACTTGTTTCTCCGAGACTATCAAGAAACTGACAACCGGTGTTGAAGTTCGTAAGGCTAAACACAACAGTTACCCAGTTACATAGTTACAAAAAAGAGGGATAGGCTTTAGAGAGGGGGAGGGGTGGGGGTCAACTTCAAAACTGACAGTTACTTGAGTTTAAGTGCATGACCAAAAGTAAGGAAAGAGTTCATCATTCACGCTCACAGACCCCGCATTTCTTTTCTTTTGATCTCCGCCAAGAAACTAAAGACTTTGAGAGAATTCAAGATTCAGGTTTTCTCGTTTATGTTTCGCCAGATTTCGCTGTTGTACTAGTAGAGCCCTTTGTTACTTCACGACCAAAAGGAACCGCGCGGGGTCTGGGAACAAAATAAACATTTCATGAAAAAGCCTTCAACCTTTGATAGATATCTTCACCTAACCCATCGAAGAAGTTTTAGAATAGAATATACATGCTTGTCCTCCATCATGGCCAAAAACGATCATCGTGCTCCAGAAGCTACGCTCATGTCACTTGTAGAATTTTCACGAGGAGGACTCTGGGAAGTAATAAACAAAGAAAGTCACCTTAGCAACAGAGGTCAGCGGACTCATGACTGTCACGTGACTACCGAGTAGTTTAATATTAGGGCGATTTTTGTTTTAACCAATAACGTGATAGATCGATATGTTAATGGTCAGCGGTATCATGTCCGTCACATCGCTTTCCTTTTGTGATTTTTTTTCTTTTTTTTTTCTCGGATAAAAAATCTTTCCGCAGAACACAAACATCAAATATATTTGAATTTGAAAGAAATATGTTATAAGTAGCAAAATTTACCATTTTCGAATTCGTACAATACGTGTTCCTTGACTACAGAATCTTTTACTCAGAGTTAGCCTCATTTCAGCATCAAAATATTCACGAATACTTAACAATACAAGCATTCATTTAAAAAAATTCCACGGACCTTCACTGGAACACGGAATGTTGCACACGACATCGAGGCTAAGGTTGAATATCAGAGAACTCGAAAGTGGAGTAATACCAAGGAGTGTGTGGAAATTATCATACGATCTAAACATACCTTGACAACGATTTGGTTTCGTAAGATAGCAGCACGAAGTACGAGCGCCTTGGTTCGCTTCTTATATTCTTTGCCCATTTCTAAAGCTTTCCCAAATGTTGAGCTTCGCTGGTCGACTTCGCGCGCGTAGAGAACCTGTCAATAAAAAAAGGTATTTCTTTCCATGAGAATACAGACAAAATCTTTTGTTTGAGTCATCCAACATGGCGGCCATGTCTTTTGAGCTTGTGAATGTGACGTCATGGCCGCCATGTTGGTTGAAATGACAAAAGAAAACAAAGCCAAATCTTTTGTTCAAGTCATTCAACATGGCGGCCATGTCTTTTGAGCTTGTGAATGTGACGTCATAGCCGCCATGTTGGTTGACATGACAAAAGAAACCAAAGCCAAATCTTTTGTTCAAGTCATCCAACATGGCGGCTATGACGACATATCCATCCTAAGAAGACTAGTTATTTTTTGCCTTTTCTTATGGAATTACCTTGTTGTGTGAGTCGATCCGCGCATTGATTTGTTCATCAAGAATGAGCTGAGAAAGTTCATCCTCCAGTCGAGACACCGAGGTATTAAATGCGCGTGCCATCTTGCTCATATCTGCTGACAAGTAAGGACTGAAGTACTAGAAAAGCATTAAGAATCAAAGTCAACAAAACAATCAGCATTATTTAATATTAATAGAATCTTGGTTACAGCAAGTGGAACAATCAGAAGCCATACACCACACAAACGTACGTAATCGTGCAAACGTACGAGGAAGCGAGCAAAGAAATGAAAAATATGAAGGTGTATGTACCCACGCACACACGGAACAAATGCAGCGAACAAAGAAATTTATGCCAAATTGAAACCTTCTCTCTACTAAAAAGACATATAAAACCAACCAAGATCTAGTTTTGTATGAATGCTACGTAATTATTATGTACAGAGAATAGGAGGGGAGGGGGAGGTGGAGGGGGAGGGGGTAGTGGTGAAGGGGAGGAGCATAAATATTGACCCCTTTCACGTGACGTCAAAGCAGCTCAATTTGGAGGACAAAACAAAAGAATTTCAATCTCCTGAGAATTGGAACCTATATTGTTTTGTCCATTGAGACGTGCTGCAAGGGGTCTATTAAAGGCAAAAGCCAAATATATCTACCTGTATCAGGGCTCTTTTCCGGATCTGACTGTACAACGTGTTCACGTGAGGAGCCAAGTAAATATCAAGCATGAAATTATCCTGGGAAATAGGAAAGCAGGAAATAAATATACAACAACAGTAATGGCCACCATGTTGGATGATATAACAAAAGACATGGTCACCATGTTGGATGATATAACAAAAGACATGGCCACCATGTTGAATGATATAACAAAAGACATGACCACCATGTTGGATGATATAACAAGAGACATGACCACCATGTTGAATGATATAACAAAAGACATGACCACCATGTTGGATTATATAACAAAAGACATGACCACCATGTTGAATGATATAACAAAAGACATGACCACCATGTTGAATGATATAACAAAAGACATGACCACCATGTTGGATGATATAACAAGAGACATGACCACCATGTTGAATGATATAACAAAAGACATGACCACCATGTTGGATTATATAACAGAAGACATGGCCACCATGTTGGATGATATAACAAAAGACATGGCCACCATGTTGAATGATATAACAAAAGACATGACCACCATGTTGAATGATATAACAAAAGACATGACCACCATGTTGAATGATATAACAAAAGACATGACCACCATGTTGGATGATATAACAAAAGACATGACCACCATGTTGGATGATATAACAAAAGACATGGCCACCATGTTGAATGATATAACAAAAGACATGGTTACCATGTTGGATGATATAACAAAAGACATGGCCACCATGTTGGATGATATAACAAAAGACATGGTCACCATGTTGGATGATATAACAAAAGACATGACCACCATGTTGGATGATATAACAAAAGACATGACCACCATGTTGAATGATATAACAAAAGACATGACCACCATGTTGAATGATATAACAAATGACATGGCCACCATGTTGGATGATATAACAAAAGACATGGTCACCATGTTGGATGATATAACAAAAGACATGACCACCATGTTGGATGATATAACAAAAGACATGGCCACCATGTTGGATGATATAACAAAAGACATGACCACCATGTTGGATGATATAACAAAAGACATGGCCACCATGTTGGATGATATAACAAAAGACATGGCCACCATGTTGGATGATATAACAAAAGACATGTCCACCATGTTGGATGATATAACAAAAGACATAGTCACCATGTTGGATGATATAACAAAAGACATGACCACCATGTTTGATGGCATATTTTACCTTCAAGTCATCTAGTAGTTTCAGACATGTAGCATACTGTGATTCATGAAACTTGTACAAGACATCACGCAGTTGTGGCTCAAGCTCCAAGAACAATTTGAATGAGCTTCAAACAAGAAAGTATCCAAATAATTGGGATTGATAATGATGGTGTTAAAGGAAGCACGGGTGGTGCAGCAGTGAGACCGCTCAAATCTCACCAATGTGACCCTGGTTTGAGTCCTGCTTGGCTGGGTGTTGTATGTGAGTAGAGTTGTTTCTTGGTTCTCTCCTGTGCTTTGAGGGTTTTTCTCCAGGTTCTCTGGTTTTCCTCCCTCTGCAAAAATCATCTTCTAAATTCCAATTGGAATTTCAGTGGATGAAGAGTGACTCTGTAGAGATGCCACTGCAAAATCCTATGCATTATATATTTTTTGATGATGGGGTTTGGGGGGGTATGTACCCTAGGAGGGGGCCTGTAGGGAGGGTAGTAGCTTCTTACCTGCTTGATAGTACTTTCTTTTGCAGCTCCTGTCTGTCAAACGATGCCAAGGCACAGAGTCCTCCATATATTGCAACATTATTGGCAGACAATAGCTAAAAAATAATCATTTTACATGTAAATTTGGTACGAAGGATTGTGGATCACGATCAGAAAGCTCCACCATCTTGTGTCCTCACGTTCATTCCCACCATCAATACTTGTTCACATCGGCCAAGAGGACCTTCATTGTCTTGTAAAACAATAGAATAAGGCAGTATCACAATAAATCTATGCCTCATTCTTTTGTTCATAAGACAATGAAGGTCCTTTTGGCCGATGTTAACGAGTGCTGACCCATTTCCACAATCCTATGCAAATATCCTTGTGTATTTATTTCTGAAGTTGAAGACTGTCCTGACTGGGAGACTGGTAACAACCTTGAACTGCAAAGAATTGTGGGGCTCAAATTGATAACAAGATCACAAATGCTTTGCCATCTCACTCCCACAATCCTTTGCACCATGAGATAGTTTCCATGTCTTCCACGTATTAAGGAAAGGTGAATAGAAACAGAAATAATTATGGTTGAATGGTGTATCCTATACACTCATATACACTAGTAATACTTATCAGTAACGGAATTGACACCTAGCGTTTGTTCTTAAAAAGATCTAAATATGCCAACGAAGTGATGAGATTCTTAAGATTGAGGAAAATATTTTTTAGAAGTCAAACGAAAAATACTTTTTGAATTTTATGTGCAGCAGCCAATTCATCACGCCACATAATTACGCACAACTCACAACGAAACAGTTCCCATGCCTAAAAATATGTACACTTCTACAACTATGTACACTTCTGTATATGGATGGTAAACTAGTCAAACCTGTTTAGAACAAAAGAAATGACGCACTTCCATAACAACCTCAAACTCCTCTCTGTTATGAAAACTTTGTTGGCAA